>BQNB010134219.1:0-18343 GCA_026074375.1 Tanacetum coccineum | reverse complement strand
AACAAGGAAAATATCGATCTCTTCTTGAACGGGTTCGCTATCCTCAACGGGAATAGGAGATACGGGAAAAGACTTGATATTTGAACTTTGATTAGCATGAACATTTTCCTGTGACCAGGAAGTTGAAATCTCATAAAGCAATGCCATACGACTAAGATAATCCTCATGTTCACGATCATTCCTTGAAGGAAGTGTCAAAAGTTCACCGGCGAACTCATGGTAAAGAGGATCACTCCTTAGAGAAAAAGTAATTGAAAATTCATTTTGTTCTGGTTCATGATCGGAAATCACTTCGGGAGCGAGATTATGGGTAGTATCATTACTAAGCAGATTATCAAGAAAAGTTACGTCTCCTTCTGAATGGAAATAACCTTCCTCAAAATTAGAAGAAACTTCCATGGCTAGAAAAGCATCGATATCAATATCGTCTTTTGGAGCGAAACACTCATCCTTATTGGACAAAGGTGTGTTAAGTAAAACTGGCTCATCGGAATCTGAAACATTGGAGTTCTTTTTTTCAACATCTACATCCATCTCGTTAAAGAGAGGATTTACGTTTCTAGAGGTGAAGTTATCATCAAATTCAAAAAGAGGGTTTGAGTAAACTTGAAAATGAACATCTTTTTTAAGAGGAGTGAGTTCAGCGGCAAACTCCTCAAGATTATCACTATTATTCACCGGAGAATAACTAGGAGGAAAAGTATTGGAATGATTAGTGGTACTGCCACTAAATGGCTCATCTTTCGAAAAATCAATGACAGAAATAGCGTGAGCAAATTGCTTATTCTTGCTTTTCTCAGATTTTTCAGCATAAAAGACAAGTTCATCGCTTCCTACTCTTAATGTTAATTTTTCCTCGTATAGATCAATGAGAGCTTTTGCAGTGCGAAGGAAAGGTCTCCCTAAAATAATAGGCACTCTCGGGTCAGGTTCAAAATTAACCACAACAAAATCGGCAAGAAAAGTGAAACCATCAACTCTAACTACAACATCCTCGGCTATACCCATTGGGTGCGTAATCGAACGATTAGCAAGCTCGAGTGTCATTCGAGTAGGAGTCAAAGCTTCAAGCCCAAGTTGCTTGTAGATAGAATGAGGTAAAAGATTTATGCTAGCTCCGGAATCGGCTAAAGCACTAGTCCTATCGAGTTCTTGTAAAGTACATGGAATAAGAAATTTTCCCGGATCTTCGAGTTTCTCGGGAACTTTGTTCATGATGATTGCGGAACATTCAGCATTCACGGTTGTAATGGCGATTTCCTCGAGCTTCTCTTTGTTCCTTAGCAACGAGCTTAACCATTTGTTAAATTTCTTTGGCATTTAAACAAGAGCATTTTTCATCCAATCTCTAAACGGAGTTGTTTGAACATCTTTAAGAACCTACTATGTTGAGCACTTGGTTTATCGTTCTCTCTCACTTTCATCCTCTCGGGGTATGGAAGTTTAGATGGATATGAATTAGGATTTGGAGAATTAGGATCGGTTTTCTTTGCTTTTGGTTTTAGGATTTCCTATGAAAATGGATTCTTCTTCCTCCGGAGGTTGGGACCATGTGCAGGTTTCTCCAAATTTGGATTTTGAATCTTTTTTCCTCGTTGACGTCTCGGGTTTTGTTCGGGTTCTTTTGAGAATTTGAAACATCGGAGTAGGACCAAGAGGAATAGTCGCATAGTCCTTCCAAAGTCGTACCGCTCTTTGTGGTAATAGCATTAATTTTTGATATGACGGAGGGTTAGTTACTTTTATGAATTGGAAAGAGTTCCTGAATTTGAAGTAGAGGCGGAATTTTGAAATTCATCACAAGACTTGTTAACAAACTCGTAACATTAGCATTTGATTCTGCAGATTTAGACTGATTTTGGAACATTCTTCAAACACCGCATGTTTGCCTTGAGTAGTTTTCAAATCCGTTTTCAGGAAAAACCTGAATTTTGGGGCATAGAAGGTTGAAATGGTGAAACTTGGTAACAAACCGATGTGGATGATTGGTTGGTGGTTGATAAACTTGACCTTGATTGTTTTGATTGAAATTGTTTCCACGGTTTTGATTCGAATTGAAATTGTTTCCTTGATATCGGTTTTGGTTTGTTTGGTTGCTTTGAACATTTGGTTGATTGAAACCCGGTGGTCTCATTTGGTTTGCCAAATTAGGAGGATTCCTTTGAACAAAATTGCCAACGGCGGCGGTATTTTGGAATTGATGAATATTATCTTGAAAAAACTAGATAGAAAAACGTTCACTTGTTTTAAGGACAATTGTTGAAATTATGTTTGAACCACATGTGACACAACTTCTCGATTGCTTTGTCGGGTTAGAGGGTGTAGCATTCTTTTCACTAATCGCTTTCTCTAAACGGCTCATTCGAATATTCATTTTGTCTTCAAGTAAGGCAGCCATTTGTTGAACATCGAAAGAACTATTAGAAGGTGAAGAAGTAGAAGACGGAGCATTCGTAATTGCTCTTAAATCATTTGAACGACTTCTTAGTACGGCACTTATGATTTACTTTCGATTTGGATAAAACTTCTCGAGGCACCTTGTCTAGAAAATGCTCACCGCGGCGAAATCTAATGGCTTTCTCTTGATCATGGTATTCAAGGAATTGTAAACGTATCAAGTTTGATGTAATTTCGAGTGAAAACCATGGTGAGGACATTGACGAGAAGGTCTTTAAAAACGTTACCTATGCTTCGTTGAAGGTTTCATTCGGTTTTTTGGTAAAAAGTAGTGGATGTCATTTTTAGGTAAGGTTGTTTTCGATGGTGGATGAATTGGTTTATGACTTTAAACAAGGTCTATCCCTTGTGAAAATTGATCTAGGAGGTTCCTTATCTAGCTATCTCGGGTTCACCGTTAGAGAGAAAGGAAAAGCAAAAGCTTAATCGGAAGTGTTCGGAAACTTCGGGATGTCTAAACGTTTGAAGTGACTTTGTTAAAAAATCGAAGGTGTTTATGACGGGTATTGTATAATGTGAACTTATTACTTTTGCACAAGATTAATCATACGGTTGTTTAAGCTCAAAATTGTTTGCATTTATCGGTGGAACAACTTATGCATTTCGTTATTACCTCGTTGGGAGCTTGTGCATTTGAGCCATGGTTGATTGTCGGACCTTTGGAAAATCGGGTTCTCAACAATAACCGTTGTTATTGTTGTCTGTCGGACGATTTCGATTAGAGCTTGACGTCTCGAGATGACGCATTGCCTATAAGAAAAATTCAAGAATATTTGAAAGTAAAAATTCTACACTAATTTTTTTTTTGGATTTTGAATATTTTTTACACAACAATTTTTTTAAGGTTGCACGAAAGTGACTTAAACCAAAATATAACTTCTTTACGATAGCTACATTAAAAATTGCTTTTTAAGGTGAGCCGTATTTCGGTTAGAGACACAAATGGCAAGTGTTAAATCTTTGGTTCGAGTTGGGAACTTTTCAAGTTCATCGGAACTTATTTATGATAATACCTCAATTGAAGATATTATATGTTGGTGTTCGTTTACCAACTTTGTTTATTTAGTTTCTTTTTTTAAAGGACAATTTTTTTATTTTTTTTATTTTATTTTTTTGATTTTTTGAATTTTTTATGTGTTTATTATATGATAGCTATATTAGAAAGAAAAAGAAAATATTTTTTACTTTTTAATGTTTTATGATTTTTTTTGGATTTTTTAAATTTTTTAACAAAAATGAAACTTTCGGGGACGAAAGGATCTTCAAATCTTATCAACAAACAAAAAACGAGAGATTCGTTAACTCAAATCCCCGGCAGCGGCGCCAAAAATTTGATACGGTATAAAATATACGATATAATATAACCTTAAGAGCAATTAAGAAAATCCCCTAAGGAAAATTCACTCTTTAAAATATAAATATATAATATATAATATACGTATGTTTACCGGAAAGTATGATTTCCCGGGTCGTTTTCCCAACGATTTGAGAAATTGAAACCTCGCTTGATATTGGATATTGATTTGAATGGGTTCGAAGATTGATTGGGTTTTCTATAACTACTTAATTAAAAACAAGCAATTAAAATCAATTAAAGTACTTAACAAATAACGGGAAACAAATAAAACGCGACAATTAGGCAAGTAAACTAAATTTAACTCTTAAAAATGTAAACCAAATTTCTAAACCTAAGATAGGACAAAAGAAAATTTTTAGAAAAAAGAATCACTATTTTTTTTGGCTTTTTAGATTTTAAGATATGAATTTTTCTAAGATTTAATACTAATTAAAAGCTTAAAAATAATTAAAATAATAAAAATATAAGCCTAAAAAATTTTATGAAAATTATACTAGAAAAAGAAAATATGCAGAAAATTTATAAAAATAAAAGCCCTAATTTTTATTTTTTTATTAAACTTTAATTAAACTAATTAAAAATTAACCTCTAATTTTTAATTAAAATATAAACTTTAACTACTATACTAATAAAGGGGACTAACTTATGCAAGTCCTTAAAGACTAAAGTGAAAAACATAAGGACTAAGAAGAAAACAATTAAAACTAAAAGTTACAAATACTACCATGAGGCCCAACCCGATTACACCTAAGTCTTAAAGCCATTTGGATTTAAAAGCTTTTAATGAATAACTTAAAGAGTAAAGGTTGTGAAAAAAGCTGGAAGAGAAACAACTTTAACAAAAGCACTATGGTCTAAAACCCACTAATAAGCTCTTAAACAGCTTATTATTAAGTTGTTTACAGAAACTAAGGGTTTCCCTTTGGTTTAGAATTAATAAGCTGGCATTACTCAATTTAAGCTCAAATTTAAAAGTAAAAGAAGATCCTGAGAGCTTTTGATATGCTTAATCTTTAAATGAAAAGAGATTTGAGCTAAAACTAACAGAAGACAACTGAAAATGATGATAAAAGGAGCTAAGGTCGGGAAAATAAAAACAATAAGCTCAAAAATTATTAAGCTCAATTGTACAAATAAGCAAAGACAGCAATGGGCTTTGCTAACTTTGACAACAACTTTATAGACTACTTATTTAAATGAGAAAAACAAACACTACAAGCTAGAAATCAAATTTGAAAGCTATCAACTATTAACTACTATTTTTGGGTTTTTTGAACTTTTAATGACTTTTAAAAACTAATGAAACTTAAGAAATGAGTTTCCAATTGAAAAAAATAAACTTGATTTAGACTAACGATATAAAATCTGAAAAGCAAACTGAATTTTAAAACCTTAAGCCTAAGAGTCTTACTAAATCTAAACTTAAGTGACAGCAGTGGTAACTTTAGTTACACTGTGGTGCAAATAGGCAAATGCCAAAATGATAAAATTGCAGGATTCCTATTAGTGGTATTCTTGCACTTTGGACACTCAATTTGGAGCCGTGGCAAAACACTCAATGCAAACAAAACAAGAGAGCTCAAAGACTTAGATTTCAAAATAAGCATCAAAAACTTTAAGCTACAAAGTACCATGGGTGCTGAGATGAAATTTATCCATTACTTTTATATTTTGAAACAACTAACTCTAAAATCATCTATTCCTACTGATTATAAATGAAATCCAAGTTAACTCAAATAAAATGCACAAAACCTCTTTGACTTTATGAGGTCAAATTAGCTAATGCCAAACACCCCTTTTAATTGACAGAATTTTGAAATAGCTTATGATTTTGAAAACTAATGCCTAACTTCTTAATACCAGATTACTACTAGCTTATATTAAGCTTAACAAACATATTTCAACAATTAATTAAGCTAAATTATAAGATCTACACTATGCTACCATATTTTTGGCTTTTTATGACTTTTTAAGAAAAAACTATGGAATAACTTAGATTCTATGTATATTAGGCTTAAAAAAGATTAGATTAATGATTAATACACACAAGTAAAGAGAATAAGCCTAATAAGATAGGAGATAAGCAAATAAGCAATATTACTCTAATAAGCAATTTAAGCTTAAATAAGTATGGAGACAAGGAATTTAAAAAAGGTAACTTACCTTTAACTTCAGCTAAACAGAAGCTAATGCTAAAATAACAGCTACAAGCTCTAGCTTATTCATGTGAATAAGCTAGTGTAAATCCTTGGGAGCTCTTCCAAATTAAGCTCCCCTTCCATAAGCTTTCCACTTCTTAAACAAAGGTAATATATAGATTTTAAGCTGATTCTTAAATTTATAAGTAAAATTAGGTTCAGTTAAGCTCCATCAAGAGCTTAGAGACTCTTGAGAGCTGAAAAGAGCTTATTAAAGCTTAGGAGACAGATTGAGGCTTTTGAGTAAGACTTTTGAGAGATTGAAAGGAAACAAAAGGATTTATTTAACCAAAGACATTCATTTCATTACATAAAAGAAGATTACATAATTCAAAAGACAAATTACAATAATCAATATTTAAGCTAACCTAAATTATTTAAACTAGGAAAATGTAAAAATAAGGTTAAAAAATGGTGTGGTACGTGTGTGAGATGTGGCTTTTTGATAGGCTGCCAAAAAGCTTTAGTATGCCTCTTGACCTAGCTCCTCTTAATTCACCACCTTTCATTTATCCAATCATTGGAGGATTATATTACTCATCCGTTTGACAAATTGTGTGTGATATAGGTTATGACCAGCATGTCACATTCTTTGATTGTGAAATTTGATGTTAGTTGTGTGAGTGGTTAAGTGCAAAACCCACATCCTTATTTGATTCTTACCCATTGATGAAGTGGCTTGATCATGAGTGTGAGTTACTAAAAACCATTTGGATGCGACTAATTTGTCCCTGGTATCTTGTTATTGATCTCTTAAATTGCCAATTAAAGCCCTCAATTTCCATTGGCCCTTGTTTTACCTGGCTAGTGAAAGAAGTGAACGCATGAACTGTAAAAGGGCTAGATGAAACACAAATAAGCAATAATAAGCAGACAGATTAAGCAAATAAGCATATTAATAATCTAATTAAGCACTTGAGTTATAAAAGGTGTAGTGTAAAAGGAGTTTAGGAAACAGCAAGAATGGTCCATGTGGTTTGATAAAAGGTAAATGGGCTTTGGGTTATTGGACTTTTGGATCCGGGTGAGGCCCATTTAGGCTTAGGGACCATTTGTGGACTTTTCTGAAACTTGGAGGACCAAAGTGGATTATTTTGGATTTTGCCCTTTGTGATTGACTTCTATTGACCAAGATTGACTAGAGGTTGACTTTTTCATGGCTTTGCTTCCGGCTTTTGTACACTCTTCCGTTCTCGTGTCCGTGCTTGCCCGTTTTTGATGATTTTTCTTATGATTTTTGATATATCCGTTCCCGCACACACAAAACACAAATACAAGCATATTGTTGCCATTTTTGGTCTGTTTTGGGTTTATTTGGGCTATTTTAAGCATACATGGATATGTGTATTTTACACTTATCAAAATTCCCCAAACTAAATGATCGCGTGTCCTCATGCAATATCACATGCCTTATAACCAAATACCTCGAAACTTCCCCAAACTAAACCTTTGAAAAGTAGCAAAGATTTTTGTTGAGAGAGTTAAGAGATCATAAGTTATTAATAAAGTGGTGATGATGAATATGCATGTATGAACATGTAATGAGAGAGAGATGGATTAAAGTATGATGAATGTGCGAATGAGCACAAATTAACTTGATAAAGATATTGATCTTTATTGACCTACATAAATCCAAACGGGTTAGTCTTAATTCTATCACAAGATAGAAGCAAGAATTTCATTTTACAACATTATCACATGAATGAAACTTGCTCAAAAATTATCACACATAAGACTTAACAAGTAGACACATAGATAGACATATACACAAACAAAACACGTACGCAAACAGACACATAAGTAGGAATACCCTTAAACTAGGCGAAGAAGAGGACATATGTTGCAACTACTTAAAAAAGAATCATAATACACCTTCGGAAAAATATTGGATAATTCTATGAGCTTTAGAAAGACTTAAGAGTTAGATAAGTCAAAACCAACTATTAAGGGACCTTAATACAAGTCTAAATTGTCACACCCCGCTAAGGCAGAAACACGAGGCGCGACGAGAAAGGGAATTATCACAACACATTGGTGTCTATATAGAGAAACTAAACATGCACAAAAATACAAGGTATAGACACACAGTGTCATGAAAATACCCAAAAATATCATCAAAATCCAAAAGGCGTCTGACATTGAAATAAAGGCAGTTCATGCCAATGTCATGACATGCAAACATTTCAACATTTCAACAAACAAGCCTAATAATGTTTATCATCCAAACAAATAGCGAAATCTAAATAACTAAACTTCGCCAGCTGCCTACGGTCCATCTAGCCACTTTTCTTAACCTCAATCTCAACTTGCTGAGTACCTAAAAATGATGCTTATACGTCAACACAATGGTTGGTGAGAAACATAGGTTTTCAGACACTCATTTCAAATCCTTTCTCAAAACACATTTCCGAATTACTGTGATTATAAAACATGCATAGCAGGACAGTTACTAACTACTATACAAGCTAACATGCATACAATCCAATCAATCATACAACACACTGGGTAGGCGTACCCATCCGCTCCTAAATTTGTGATTTCCTGACATGCTAACACGAAGTACATGCAGGCCAATCACTATACTTAACATGTTTATTCCCGGGACATGCAAGCGTCCAACCAATCCACATTGAGTAGGCGTACTCATCCGCTCCCATAATACAAACCAACATGTAGCACATAACATATAATAGCCAGTTAAAAGTCCATGCACAAAGTAAACACATAATCACAGCAATCTAAATCATTTTAAAACACTTTGCATCATTTCCATCCCAAGTTTAAAACGCAGTAAAAAGTGGGACTATGTAACTCACCTGAATGCTCAAAACGCAGCTTCCAATTCCTATCACGCAACTATACAAATAAATAAACACGGTTACACGCGACCAAGCTAAAAGCTCTAGTCCATGTAACACACATATGATGGATGTCTAAGGGTTTGATTAACCATCATGGGTCACCCCGACACCATGCCCAACCTTAACCACTTCATTAACACAAATTGTCTATAGGGTTTGATTAACCATATGGGTCACCCCGACACCATGCATAAACTTAAACCTACTTTCATTTAACAATACACTAGTCAACTACTATTTATTCAAAAATGAAGAATTTTAGGGCATCTTTTACAACTTTTAAAAACCATACTGCTGTCTTTAATAAATTATTACAAATAATCTCACTAATTTTATTTTTGAGTTTTCTAATCTACCTTGTGATTCCCAAAGAAGAAAACCATTACATGTTCAACTATAACTAATATATTCCAAATTCAAACATGTCCCAATTCGGATCTGTTGCACACTAAAAACATGTATGGCCTTTAATATCATACTTAGACATACAATTAAGAAGTTCTCCTTCTAGGGTTTCATTATATATACATCATTGTACCTTAATCTCTGTATATTGATAACTTTAATGCCACTTTTATGTTAAGGGATTTAACCTTCTCAAACATGACCTAATTCTGACCCGTATTTACTGTTTTGACAACGTTTCTTGTTTTGACCAATTGACCAACTTCCCTAACTCAAAATTGTTCGAGGCCGGACTTTTTGAAAAATAGACTCTCTGAACTACAATTTAGGCTTTTGAATCATATCAAAACATGTTTTTAACATCTAGATATCATCAGTTGAACACAGCCCTAAATTCTGCTCAACTCTAATTCACGAATTAACGTGATCTAACTCTAACCATTTAACACATTATAAGATCCTATTTATACCCTTAAACGTTCTAGCATAATTAAAACATCCTGATATTATTGATGTTTTCATAACCTAAAGGATCCTTCATATTAATTGTTACATGTTTTTAAAGAAAAACTAAACAAAAAACTTAATTGAAACTTACCTAAACCTTGAATCTTGAAACACAAATTCACCAAACTTGTTCTTGATAAAAAAAATTCTTTTTTTTCTTTTTCTTGATGGATCGGCTGAACAAGGGATGGAGGAGGATAAAAGTGATTTAGAGTTTTTATTGGTTTTATATTTAAACTAATAGAGTCCTAATTATAGTCAAATTTGTTTCCTTTTTCCACACTTATCCAATAACGGTCCGAATACCATTGATTTAGTTATTTATATATTTTATTATATATATATTTTTATACTATTATATATATATATTTATATATATATATATATATATATATATATCTGTATATATCACATTTATATATTTATATATAGATTTATATATATATATTATATATTGTATTATTATTTTAACTATATTTATCATTTTTTGTCCCTTAAGTTCTTTCATTAAAAATCTAAGCTAATTTGGGTAAACCTTTTCACATAAACGTAACTACTTAACTTTCTAAAAATAACTTTTCATTTCATATTTCACTTTCTATATTTAGAAAGTCCACTATAATTATCCAAATTTTACTCACTTCACTTATTTCCATTTTTCTACATTTCCCAATGACTCTTAATGCAAAATCATCAAATCATTGACTTAGCATTGCATGCTATACGCCAATACTTTCCATTATCACTAAACACAAACACACTCAAAATGAGATGCTCATACACCTTAAAATGATATTATGCACCTATTCAAACCACTTAGCACACATATAGAACACATAGCATACAAAAATCACATACAACAAACTCTTAGCCATTTCTAAAGGTATCACTAACCTGATTAAATCACGGTTGTCACATTATCCCCTCTTTGAGGAAATCTCGTCCCGAGATTTAACTAGCAGGCTCAACAACTCGGTCCACGAACAATTGTGGATACTTAATCCTCATCTGATCTTTGTGTTCCTAAGTAAACTCAGGACCACGTTTCGAATTCCATCTAACTTTCACTAGTGTTATCTTCTTAAGTTTTAACTTCTTAATCCCTCGATCCATAATCTCTATAGGTTCCTCAACAAAACAAAGTGTCTTGTCGACCTTTATCTCATTCAATGGCACATGCAAATTAGCATCTGTCAAACTCTTCTTCAGGTTTGACACATGAAAGGTGTCATGCACACTACTCAGCTCCTCAGGTAACCTCAACCTATAAGCTACAAGATCAATCCTCTCAAGGATCTCAAATGGTCTTACATATCTGGGTGCTAACTTACCCTTCTTTCTAAAATGCACTACGCCCTTCCAAGGCGACACCTTTAGTAATTCCCTATCACCCACCTCAAACTCTAACGGTTTGCGTCTTTTATCCGCATAGCTCTTTTGACGATCTCTCGCCTCTTTGAGCTTTTCCTTTATCAATACTACCTTATTCGTAGTCTCTAGTACTAACTCAGGTCCAATTAAACAGCCCTCTCCAATCTCTGCCCATAACACAGGCGACCTACACTTCCTACCATACAAGCCTTAAACGGAGCACACCAAATGCTCGAATGATAACTGTTGTTGTAGGAAAACTCGGCTAATGGTATATGGACATCCCAACTACCACCAAATTATATAACGCGCGCCCTTAACATATCTTCCAAGGTCTGAATTGTATGCTCACTTTGTCCATCCGTCTGAGGATGATAAGCTGTACTCAAGTCTACCCTTGTCCCTAACGCTTTCTGTACCGTTTGGCAAAGATGTGAAGTAAATCGCCCATATCGATCTGAAATAATCGACACAGGCACTCCATGTCGTGCCACAATTTCATCAATATATAATCTCGCCAACTTCTCCGTATTAAAATCCTCACTAATCGCTAGGAAATGCACTGATTTGGTAAGTCTGTCGACTATTACCCATATCGTGTCATGCCCACTTCTTAACCTAGGTAATTTGGTAATAACATCCATAGTGATCTTATCCCACTTCCATTCGGGTATCTCAGGTTGTTGCAATAAACCCGAAGGTCTTTGATGCTCAGCCTTTACTTTTGCACAAGTCAGACACTTACTAACATAGATAACAATATCTCTCTTCATTCCCGGCCACCAATGCATATCACGAAGGTCATAGTACATCTTATCCGCTCTAGGATGCACAAAGTACTTAGACTTATGAGCTTCGTTTAAAATTACCATTCTCACATCTCCTACTAAAGGAACCCATATCCTATCCATAAAATACAAACTCCCGTCTTCCTTCCTTTCCATATGTTGATCTAACCCATGAAGCCTTTCCGCAAGAACGTTCTCTTGCTTGAATGCCTCACTTTGGGCTGCCAATATCATTCCTCTTATTCGTCTTGATTTCACTCTCTCATTTCTACATAACGCATCACCCACTACATTCGCTTTATTGGAGTATCACACAGATCATTCTTCAAAGTCTGAAAAGCCTCTTCTTGTTCTACGCTCCACTCATAATTCTGATTCTTCTCAGTTAGGGAAGTAAGGGGGTTCAACAATCTTAAAAAAATCACGATGAACGTCAGTAGTAACGTGTCAATCCTAGGAATAATCATCTAATTCCTCACTGCCTCACTTTTACTCAGGTCTACGTGAATACGTTATGGTTGACCACGTGACCAAGAAAATGCACTTCTTCTAACCAAAACTCACACTTAGAAACCTTAGCATACAGCTTATCCTTCCTTAGTGTCTCCAACACTAACTTCAAATGAACTTCATGTTCCTCCTTCGATTTTGAGTAGGCCAGAATGTCATCAATGAATACGATGACAAACCTACCTAAGTACGGTTGGCAAACATGGTTCTCTAAGTCCATGAAAACCGCTGGTGCATTGGTTAGCCCAAAAGGCATAACAGTGGACTCAAAATGTCCGTATCTCGTTTCGAATTGCGGTCTTTGGAATGGCATCCTCATGCACTCGTAGCTGATGATAACCTGACCAAAAATCTATCTTTAAGAAAGGACACACTCTCCTCGTAACTGATCAAACAAGTCATCGATCCTAGGGAGCGGATAACGGTTTTTAACAGTTAATTTGTTTAGCTCCCTATAGTCGATACACATACGGAAAGATCCATCTTTCTTCTTTAAGAATAACACAGATGCTCCCCATGGCGAATGACTAGGTCATATGAAACCCTTGTCTTGCAACTCTTGAAGTTGCCCGGACAATTCTTGCATTTCTGAGGGTGCCAAACGATATGGAGACTTTGCTACCGGCATCGCTCCAAGAACTAATTCTATACGGAACTCAACTTGTCATTGCGGTGGTAGCCCCAACAAGTCTTCCGAAAACACATCAGTAAAATCTCGCACTACGGGTATATCACTTATCCCAGGTTCATCCATCTTAGCGTTCATTAGGGCTTTGGAGGCTCCTAACGTACGTTCCCTATGAACTTGAAGTATCTCATCACCTTCCAACGGTATCCTAACCACCTTCTCATGTCATACTATCACAAACTTCCTCTTGGACAACCAGTCCATTCCCACAATCACATCAAAGCTTCCACGACTCATCGGTATCAACGAACTCTAAGGGTTACGAACAATCGAATAGGATAACAAACGAATATCGAGTCAAAGGCTAGAATGCATATAGGAGATTCCACATATAAAAATAGACGTGGATCAAATGAGATAAGAATCCTTTGAAAGAAAGGATACGTATATGTACCGAGTGAAAGCGCAAACGAAAGAAAATCATGAGGCGTACCACGACAAATGAACACATAAAAAAAATATCAATACAAAAGACAGAAATTCTTAAACCAATTATCGACTTTACTCGAAAGGTCAAAATAAATAATGCTTTTATATAAATCAATTTAAACTAAGGAAGTCACTTTAAGTATAAACATTATTTTAAATAATAAATACAATTGTCTTAAATATAATCTTTTATAAAATTCATTCTGGTTGTCATAAAAATCTAGAGATGGTTATCTAATTGTGTATCGTACCTTACCACTATGAATCACTTTAAACTTGCTTTTTATAATAAAATAAAAATCTATTTACAAAGATCATTTTATACACAGTTTTCTCCAAGCACCAACACAATACTTCCAAAGGGTTTTTATAATTAGACATCAATTATAAAATAGGTTACTCAAACAAAGGACACCATAATACCAAAAGGGATCGTAAAACACCATACAGACTCTAACACAATTCTATTGTTTGAAAACGAAAGAAAATACCAGAAACCATATACTTAAAATAAAATCAAACGAACTCGTACAAGAAAACTCATGCAAGACGTTACGTACCCAAAAGAAAACGTAAGGTCTTATCCAAGATAACGATCAACAGAGAAAACCTAAAAGCATCGATACTAACACGTCGCCAACGGGTTACGAAAACCAAGGGATATACAACCAAGGGAGTAATGATCCACACTAATATGTTAGGAACAATTAGTGCTTAAAAGAAACGTTTGATACTCATACGAGTAATCAATGCAACAAAAGAACTAACAAAACGTGCCTATATCCGAAAGAGCAGATTCCGAACAACCAATATACATCGAGACGTCAAATAGGAAAAAATCAGGTATCCTTACTAACAAAGTACGATGAAGGGATGCTAAGCTTAGAATTAGGAAATCCAAACAAACAACCGAGCAAACGAGCAACCTCTATAATAGTAATACTAGGTATACGCAAATACTAGATAAAAGGGAATTTACTATCTATACAACTCAACTTAACATATCCTCCAATTAGGGTAAGAGAAAAATTCTCTACCCATACCACCATCTTTATCATGAATACACATATAGAAAAAACATATTACACTGCCACCTTATAACCAAACATAAATAAATGCAATCATGGTTACAAGTGTACGTGTGTGATGCCTTTATAATTATTATGGCCACCATAATTATAAGTGCCTCCTTTCACACATGTACTTACTTCCAAGATTACCCATTTCAATCATAATTCACATATAAGCACATATACCAAATTGCACATCTTAAACCACTCCAACTTAACACATAAAGGATGCTCCATCAAATAACTACTTACTTATATCAAAATAAAATTGAAACGACATAAAGGAACGAAAGTCTCGCAACAATTCCCAAAATACGAAATATCCGAAAGAAATAATCAATAACAACATGACGAGGTAAGGGACGGGATAAACTTATGCTGGGCCTCGCTTGGTTTGACTTTGCCTCCGCAAGAATTACCCGACTCTGCGGGTCCATCCTTGTTATGCGCATCTGAAAAATGATCAACTATCCTATCTCCTTCGGTTCCACAAGAGGCTCCTTATAATGCTTAAGTTCAGTTGGGAAAACGGTTCCCCAACGAGACTTCTTACGGGTGGGGGAAAACATAGCTAAAATACTAAGAAAGTAATACATATCATATCAGGTAATTGTAGGCAAAATAACTAAAATGATAACTTAGCAAAATACGAGATATATAAGCTATGCAAAAATAGAGAGGAAGCATAGCATTTATAGCATTAAACACTTAAGCCCTAAATGCATCTACATGAAGGACCCCTAGGTTATAGTCTAGGATTAACCACCTACTTCTCTATAACCAAAGGCTCTGATACCAATCTGTCACACCCCGCAAAGGTGGAAACGCGAGGCACGACGAGAAAGGGAATCATCACAACACATTGGCGTCTATATAGAGAAACTAAACATGCACAAAAATACAAGGTATAAAGACACAATGTCATGAAAATGCCCAAAAACATTATCAAAATCCAAAAGGCGTCTGACATTGAAATAAAGGTAGTTCATGCCAATGTCATGACATTTAAACATTTCAACAAACAAGCCTAATAATGTTTATCATCCAAACAAATAGCAAAATCTAAATATCTAAACTTCGCCAGCTGCCTACGGTCCGTCTAGCCACTTTTCTTAACCTCAATCTCAACTTGCTGAGTACCTAAAAATGATGCTTATACGTCAACACAACGGTTGGTGAGAAACATAGGTTTTTAGACACTCATTTCAAATCCTTTCTCAAACCACATTTCTGAATTACTGTGATTATAAAACATGCATAGCAGGACAGTTACTAACTACTATACAATCTAACATGCGTACAATCCAATCAATCATACAACATACTGGCTAGGCGTACCCATCCGCTCCTAAATCTGTGATTTCCTTACATGCTAACATGAAGTACATGCAGGCCAATCATTATACTTAACATGTTTATTCCTGGGACATGCAAGCGTCCAACCAAATCCACATTGAGTAGGCGTACTCATCCGCTCCTAAAACACAATCCATATCACATCACATGTAGCATGATACGAACCTATCCCATACTAGGCTCGTAGCACATAACATATAATAGCTAAGTAACAGTCCATGCACAAAGTAAACACATAATCACAACAATATAAATCATTTCAAAACACTTTGCATCATTTCCATCCCAAGTTTAAAAAAGCAGTAAAAAGTGGGACTATGTAACTCACCTGAATGCTTAAAACGCAGCTTTTAATTCTTAACACGCAACTATACAAATAAATAAAACACGGTTACACGCGACCAAGCTAAAAGCTCTAGTCCATGTAACTTACATATGATGGATGTCTAATGGTTTTATTAACCATCATGGGTCACCCCGATACCATGCCCAAACTTAACCACTTCATTATCACATTACACTAGTCAACTATAATTTATTCAAAAATACAGAATTTTAGTGTATCTTTACCAACTTAAAAACCATACTTTCTGACCTTAATAAATTATACCAAAAATCATCTAAGTTCATTTATGAGTTTACTAACTATCTTGTGATTCTCAAGAACCTATTACATGCACAACTATCCCAAATAAAATCCAACTTCAAAACTGTCCCAATTCAGATCTGATTGCACACTAAAAAGTATGGCCTTAAATATCATACTTAGACACACAATTAGAAGCTCTCCTTCTAGGGTTTCTTTATATACGTATTGAACTTAATCTTTGTAGATTGGATAACCTTAATTCCACTTTTAAGTTAGGGTTTTACCTTCCCAAATATGACCTAATTCTGACCTGTATTTACTGTTTTGACAAATTTTCTTGTTTTGACCAATTAACCAACTTCCCTAACTCAAAATTGTTTAAGGCCAGAATTTTTGAAAAATAGACTCTCTAAACTACAATTTAGGCTTTTGAATCATATCAAAGCATGTTTTTAACATCTAGATATCATCAGTTGAACACAACCCTAAATTCTGCACAACTTTAATTAATGAATTAACGCGATCTAACTCTAACTACTTACACCAATAAGATCCTAATTAAACCCTAAACGTTCTAGCATATTTAAACAACCTTAATTACAGAAGTTTTCATAACCCTAAAGATCCATCATATTAATTGTTACATGTTTTAAAGAAAAACTAAACAAAAGCTTAATTAAACTTACCTAAACCTTGAATCTTGGAAACACAAATTCACCAAACTTGTTCTTGATAAAAAAATCTTTTTTTTCTTTTTCTTGATGGATCGGCTGAACAAAGGGAGGGGGAGGAGAAAAGTGATTTAGGGTTTTTATTGGTTTTGTATTTATACTAATAGAGTCCTAATTATAGTCAAATTTGTTTCCTTTTTCCCCCTTTATCCAAAACCGGCCGAAACCCCTAATATATATATATATATATATATATATACTATCTAGTTATTTATTTAATTATTAATTAACTAATTATCTTAATTACCTTAAGTTTTTATAAAACCTAAGCTAATTTGGGTAAACCTTTTCACATAAATGCAACTACTTAACTTTATAAAAATAACTTTTTATTTCACATTTCACTTTCTGTATTTAGAAAGTCCACTATAATTATCAAAATTTTACTCACTTTACTTATTTCAATAAAGCTACATTTCTCATTAACTCTTAACACAAAATCATTAAATCATTAACTTAGCATTGCATGCTATACGCCAATACTTTTCATTATCACTATACGTGAACAAATGGAATACTCATCCCCAAACACAAACATACTCAAAATGAGATGCCCATATACCTTAAAATGATATCATCCACCTATTCAAACCGCTTAGCACACATATAAAACACATAGCACACAAGAATCACGCACAACGAACTCTTAGCCATTTCAAAAGGTATTACTAACCTAATTAAATCCCGGGTGTCACACTATATTCCCATTAGCTCCCAACCCCTGGTCATTCTCTTGACCATTTAATTCGTCAACATGCTCATCATTACCTCTCCTATGTCTACCCCTCTTACCTCTACCAACCCGTTCACCCGTTCCCCTTCCTCGTGATTCGGCAACAGGCTGGCCAGCACTTCGGGTCCTCATCCTTGGCGGCATTATCTTCATGAGGGAGAACATGGGCAACGTTAGGTAGGTAGGAAGACTAATATATATATATATATATAATATTATGTTAGCCTCAATTTATTGAGTCGAACAAGGAAGCTCGGTCACTCTACGATGGAGCTTCGGTCTTTAATTAGTTA
>BQNB010134217.1:0-13337 GCA_026074375.1 Tanacetum coccineum | reverse complement strand
AAATTATATTTTTCGTCTTTTAGAGAATTTATTAAAATAATTAAAAATAATTAAACAATATTTTATTATTTAAAATTCAAAATCATGTTTTAGGTAAAATTTCGAAGTACGTTTTCCAAGGTTTCAAACCTTATTTTCAACACTTTTCATAAATTCGACACTTTTCGACAAAATTCCAAAATCTCAATCTTTAACGTTTACTAAACGTTTTTCCCAAAATATCGTTCAATATCACTTCGTAAATACATTTTCACTTCAAAAGTCCGTCAAAACTCTTATAACGACTAAATATCACTTATTGGGCTTTAAGGACCAATAAGGGTCCATTAAGATATTTATAAGTCCAAAATACGATCCAAGTCCAAAACCAATGTCCATTTACATACATAAGCTTATACTAATAAGTAGAAAATAATCCGGACCACAATAAGCCCTCCCATTAAGCTACGGCTTAAATAGACTTATTGGGCCGTGAGTCCATAAGCTCCAAAATATGTATATTAAACTTGAAAATAAGCTAATAAGCTACGTATCGCATTTGGTTACTACCAAAAGCATTCAAAGTAGTCCACAAACATACGCCATAACACAAAAATAGTTAGAATCATTTTCCTAGTGATTTTGGAAAGGTGACGTGGCATTTAAGCCCAATATAAGCCAAGAAATAGCTTAAAAATAAGCCCATATAAGCTATACAAGCTACTATAAAAAATAAGCTATCTAGCAATATATATTATTCAACCATCATGACCACAACATCAAAACTACAAAAACCCCATTCTTTCTTTTTTTGATCCGACGAACCAAACACACCCTTTTTATTCGTTTCATTTCCAAAAATCGATTTTCACAACGGTCAACTTGTACAACTAACATCTATGACTAACATCTATGCATCAAAATAAACCCAAAAGGACAAACAAAATTTAAATTTGAAAACTTACAAGAAAATCTTCAAAAATGTAGATTTCGACACGAACCGGACAACCCAAACGTTGTTTAAATGAATACCCAAGCACTAGAATCAACTCAATATATCACCAATCTTCATTTTTTTAATCAAAATTTCAAAAATTATAAGAGTGTATGTGTGGCTTAGTTCAGACGCCAAGAGGGAAGAAAAGAGGAGATATTTTTTTTTTGGAAAAATGAAAGTATTTTTTTTTTTTCTATGTGGTTTTTCAAAAGGAGGATAAGGATCTTTTAAGTGTACCATCCATGGACACACTCCCTAAAATCTTGCCTTGATGTCTCCTAAGAGACTAGAACCGGTTATGATATCCAAAGGGGTTCGGGTCTTTCTTTTCGTGTCGGAATCACTTAAATACTCGTAAAACTCAATCATAAAATTTACCCCAAAGTTAATTAGCATTTTTATTCACCTTAAAAATACTTTTCCATTAACCTAGAATATTTACATGACATATTTACACTTTAAACTTTTCAAAACTTATTTGGACATTAACGGACGTGTCGGACTCGTTTTTTTGGCATTTTTCGAAATTCACGGGGCAAACCACCCGGAATACAATCCAGCACAATACTACCTTCCAACAATGGATATTAATCATGTAAACCATAAACCACCATAATTCTCAAAAAAATTACCACCGTCAACACGGTATAAAATCTAAATAAACTGACAAAAGTCAAATAGTCCAAAGGCCAATAAAGCAATAATTACAGAACACAAAAAGGCAAAAGTTACATCTAACCCTCTTAAAAGAATTTCGTCCCCAGAAATTCAACAATCCTAAACAATCACTCCATAAATAAGGGTACTTTCAATTTCATCTGATCTTCCACGGATCCCGAATCAACCGACGTGAATCAGGCTGCGTGTCGAATTCCACCGAACCTTGATGATGAGCAATCCTACTACGCTTACCTTCTTACTCTTCATTCCCAAATTACCACAGCGTCTGATCACAAAATTCAACTTAGCATCAACACGAATATCAACCAAAGGCACTTGAAGTGTCCGATCAACCAAACACTTCGTAAGGTTCGACACATGTAACTGTCATGAACACGATTAAACTCCTCAGGCAAATCTAATCGATAGGCCATGCGCCTACTTTCCCAATAATCTCAAACGGCCAACAAATCTATGTGTCAATATCCCTTCTTCCCAAAGCGTACTACACTTTCTAAGATTAGAACGACTTGAGCAAGACATAGTCACCTACACAAAACTTTAGAGGCTTCCTTCTCTTATCAGCATAACTTTTCTAGCGATCTTACGCAACCTTAAGTCTATCCTTAATTATCGAGATCTTCTCAGTAGTCTCTTGCACTAACTCAGGTCCTATCAACTGACCTTCTTCAACCTCAGCCCACAAAATTGGCAAACGACACTTTCTACCATACAATGCCTCAAACGGAGCACATCTCATACTAGAATGATAACGAACGAAGATTCAACATTACACTTACTCACCTTAAATCAAGAAACACCCGAACGCAAACTCACCCACCAGAAGAAGAAATCCCCACTTCCTCTGCAAGTCTCGGACGTTCGCTCTACACGCATGTCTTCCAAAGTATTGAATAGTACGACTCACTCTGACCATCAGTTTGAGTTGGTGGATAAAGCCGTACTCCTTGGTCTAAATGATTTCCTACTGCCTCTGCATTGTCCCTGCCCAATCCTTGATGTGAAACGACCATTACGATCTCGAAAAAAACGAGATCGGCAACACCATGTCTAGCAACTAACCATAACCAAATACAAACTAGCCAATCTAACCATCTTATAATACCCCTCACCCAAGGTAGAAAATGAGCAGACTTATCATCATACCACAATGACCCAGATTGTGTCATGCCCACTACTAGTCCTAGGCAACTTAGTCACAAAATCCATAGCTATTCCTTCTCATTTACGAAATGGGAATCTCAGGTTTGCTAAGCAAAAATAAAAAGCAAGAAAAGGGATGTGGGGAGGCCAGATGGCCATTGATGCACAAGCAGCCTAACCTTTAAACAAGTCAAACACTTACTAACATACTCAGCTATGTCCTTTTTCATTCCAAGCCACCAATACCTATCTCTCAAATCGTAATACATCTTATCAGTCCTTGGGTGTTCAGAGTACTTCGACTTATAGCTTCATCCATTATCAGGGTTCTCACCTCACCCTTTAAAGGTACCCATATTCGATTCAGGTAGTACAAAGTCCTATCACTTCTCCTCTATTATCATCTCATCAACCCTTCTCATCCTTGCAAACTTTTTTTTTTTTTTTTGTTTTTCTTTCATAACCTGAATTAAGAAAAAAAGAAAAGAATTTCATCCACAGCCTCCTTCAGAGCTGCTAGTATCCCACCTTGATACTCGACTGAGTGTCGATATACATAGCTCTAACTCTCTAGGGCTTTACTCTTTACTCTTATGTTATCCTATCTTTTGTAATTTTTTAACTCTTTTAGGGTAAGACTCTTGTACTTTAAACAAAATATGAGTAGATTGAGGAGGTGTGTTGGTTGATTTATGAGAATTAAATTATTATTTCTTGCCAAATTCTAAGTAATATATTCAAAAATTATACTTCAGAGGAACATTGTGTGGGGGGGGGGATTATTAGTCTTCCTACTAAGTATCAGCTACCACCATTCGCCTTACCAGGATGGTAGCGAATTTCACAATCATAATCACTAAACAACTCTATCCAACGACGCTATCGCATATTCAACTCTTTCTGACTAAAGATATGCTGAAGACTCTTATGATCCGTATAGATGACACTCTTTGTCCCATACAAATAATGTCTCCAAATCTTAAATGCAAACACGATCGCACCTAACTCTAAATCATGGGTAGTATAATTCTTCTCATGAATTTTCAACTGCCTAGACGCATAGGCTATCACTTTACCTCTTTGCATTAACACACAACCTAGTCCTATCCTGGACGCATCACAATATACCACAAAGTCTTCCGGTCTATCGGGGAGAGCTAGAACAGGCGCATTACACAACTTATCCTTCAAGGTTTGAAATGCCAATTCCTGTTCCTCACCCCAATCGAAAGTCTTACACTTCTGAGTCAAGATAGTAAGAGACTTAGCTATCTTAGAAAAGTTCTCAATGAACCTACGATAATACCCAGCCAATCTTAAGAATGAACGAACCTCAGTCGGAGTTCTAGGGGCTTTCCAATTCTTAACAGCTTCAATCTTACTAGGGTCTACATGAATCCCATTACCATTTATCACATGCCTAAGAAACTACACTTCTCTTAGCCAGAATTCACACTTAGAAAACTTAGCATACAGTTTCTCCTTTTTGAGCAGTCCCAAGACTAACCTTAAGTGTTCTACATGCTCCTCTCGAGTCTTAGAGTAGATTAAGATATCATCTATAAACACTATCACAAACTTATCAAGATAAGGCCTACAAACTCTATTCATCAAATCCATGAATACTGCTGGTGCGTTAGTCAGACCAAAGGGCATTACTGTGAACTCAAAATGTCCATAACGAGTTCTAAACACAATCTTTGGAATGTCAATCCTCATGCACTCTCAGCTAATGGTATCCAGACCTAAGATCTATCTTTGAGAAGAACTGCAACCCTTGTAGTTGATCAAATAGATCATCAATCCTAGGAAGTGGATAATGATTCTTAATGGTCAACTTGTTCAATTCTCTATAGTCAATACACATTCTAAAAGAACCATCCTTTTTCTTAACGAACAATACCGGCGCTCCCCAAGGCGACGAACTTGATTGAATGAAACCTTTACCTTTGTCTTGGAGTTCCATAATTGTCCCGACAACTCCTCCACCAAATTAGAAGGTGCAAACGATAGGGAGCTTTACTAACAGTGTTGCTACCAAGGGATTAACTCAATGCAACAACACAATTTCCGAATAGGCGTAATCCATATAGGTCATAATCCGGAATACCTCAAGAAATCTCTAACCACAACAATCTCTTCTTGTTTCCTATCCACCAGCCTTAGCACCCATCAAAAAATCCGCTTTCTCTTTTGGTCATCTCCTATATCATGTACCTTACCATTCCGGAGTGGTATCCTCACAACTATTTCTCATGACAAAATATTTTAGCGTATAATTAAACACCCAGTCCGTACCTATAATCACATCAAAACTCCAATGCCCAAAAGGTCTCAAGTCGATGTCAAAGACACGACCTTACGATTTTTAGTTTGCAAAACCCTTATAACTTTATCAATCTCTTAAAAACTAGCTGCCCCCCCACGAGCTATCTCAAAATCCTATTTGAAATCACCTAATTCGCTATCTCCAAAGCCTAATAGAAGGTACTGAAAGTAGTAGAAACAAAACTATAAGTCGGCACCAGATCCCAAATAAGGTATGGCAAAAGATTGTTCAAAGTAAACTACCCGTCATAATGATCGTATCCCTGGCGAGGTCTTCATCGGCACCCAACATGAAATGCCCTACCCCTAGCCTAGTTTCCCTTGGTTTCCACTACCTTGACCCCCGAATTAGCAACAAACTTGGTTGGGACGATTTTCTTCCGGTCCTTATGCCCATTAAATTAATAGACAAGCTAACCTGGCATGGTCGGTACTCAAACCCCCCTCAATAATGCATGGCCCTAACAGTTGGTTTTGTTGGTCCTAGCATTGTGATGCCGTCCAGTTATGTGGTATATATTTAAATGTTTACAAGTTTTAAAATTTATATTTTGCCACTTAACCAAAAAGCGCCACATTAAACGGGCAATGTACCTGGTCGGAGTGGTAGATTCGTAGTAAGTAGGGAGTGTCGAACGACTTAAAGCGAGTTAAAAATCTTTCCCCCCTCAATTATTTATATTTTGGTATCTAATCTATTTTAAATCTCATCTTAAGTCAGACCTATGCCTAAACCTATGTTAGTTCTAACTAATCAGAATTCTCACAAGTAAAAAAGGAGGATTCAGCCTGAGAGACTTGGCACAGGTTGGTCGTGACTACAATCATTTCGTTCAAGAAACTTTAACCCACGCAAGTCTAATTAACAGAAGATTAAAGAGGGGCCGAGCATTATATAAGAAAACTGTATTAAACCATATAATCCGATTAGAAAGTTGGTTTGTTTATTTAGTGCAATTATTTCTTCTCTCGAGGTGGCATATCATTCTTAACACTTAGGCGGGACTTCTTCCTAAGACCTAGACACATTAATTCTGTCACAATTAAAGCATCCGCATAAAGCATCCTTATTTGCTGATTATAATCTATCTTAGGGATTAAAGCAATGGTGATCTTGTTAAACCCTAGCTCTTAGAGACTTTACCTACTTACTGCTTAATGGCAATTTATACACTAGTAGTCTACTTGTCCAACTATCCAATGGAATAAGTACATTATTTGTTGAATTATCTAGGTTTACCTTCTATGAACCAAAGGTGAGGTGGGGGGTGGGGTGGCATTCGATAAACCAAAAGGCAATAATCCAATTACTAGTTAAGCCCGAAGCGTATCCTAGACACAGATTTAGAAGGACAATACTTGCGATCCTATGATTCTAGATGTATAAATCACTATATGGAGAGCTAACCCGGACTCTAGATTACTTGGACCGTATCACTAGATCCAGTTGAATGACAGGTCACATACGAAAGCATGTAAACAAGTATAAATTGATAAACATAAACAAGCATACAATGATAAATCAAGAAATCTAGATAAACAATACCAAACATTCATATATTTATAATGATGGCTAATACCCGAAGGTATTAGCCTTCAAATGTCATAATAAATACAAGAGCAATTATTTAGCCAAGGTAAACTAACCGAGTAAACGAATGATACCAAAAACTGAACGATTAAAAAAGTATATGGGTGAAATTACACTTTCCCCTCCCTATGGGAATTGATAACGTTGCTTGAAACCTCTTCTGCTCTTTATCTCCTCTGAAACTCGACTTTTGTGTTTTAGTATCTAGAATATGAATTTATGCACACTTAAAACTCGTTTTTAAGTTTTCTATTTATAAGTTCTGTGGAAGTCAGGAGTCATAGGGCGTAATCCAGTAGTCAGGGACCATACGTATGATATTTTTCCAGAATATTCACATACTATATCTTCAATCACGAGCGGCTATTGACATCATTCTGATACACTCATTGAGCTTCCATTCCTTTGTGGTCCTTTTTGTTGAGTGCAGGCAAGGATAACAGCAGTACTTCCTTGATGGATACGTCGTACTTGTCTTCAAATAGTATCTTTTAAAAGTACTTCATTTAAGCTCCAAAATACGCGCCTTTTGCTATCTTTCACCAATTACTCCATAATTACTGCAATTCTCAAATATAAACGATTAAGTAACAATTCTTTGCAATAACTATACAAAATAGGTTAATAACATAGGATAAATGATGCTATAAAATAGACGTTATTTGATGTCATCAAATATCCCCCCACTTGAATCCTACTTGTCCTCAAGTAGCCTTTAGAAGTTTATAAAAAATGTATCCCTAAGGATATTTTCTGTTAAAGCATTTATTTGATCTAATTTACAAGTACCCAACCAAACCCTCACACGAAATAAAATGAAAGAAAACACTCAAATCACTCCAACTATTCTATATGGTAACATGTAACTTAATTCGCATTAAATTGGCTCACGTCGTGACGAGTATTCTATCATAAGCTTGGCAAGGATACACATCTCCACCACTAAAGCCAAGGAGTAACAAGTTTATAAAGGTAAATATGGGTTTTTGTATGGAAAGGCTTACGGTTGATCATTCTACAATCTTTCACCAGAAGTACCACTCCAACAGGGCAGCTGAAGCACACATACATGACCGTAACGACAGAATAGACATGTGTGTTCGATCACATCCCCATTTGAATTTAACCAACGGTTAGGATGAAGAATGATATAAGGTAGGAACCTTCTAACTTTCACCAATAGTAATAAACAAACAAGGCAGTTGAGACATGCATACATGGCCGTAACGACGGAATAGACATGCACGCTCGATCACATCCTCATTCGCGTAAAACCCATGGTTAATCATTAGGTGAGAGGGAAGTAAATTGTTGTTAAATAAAAATCAAGAAACAAATAGATTAAGCCTAAAGTACAAGTTGCTAGACACTTTTTCCCGACCGTTACTATGATAAAGACACAACTATTTACAACGTCTTGATCATCGATAAAAAACAACACTAAGTTACGTTCCCTTCCCCGTACGGGTCAACTCCCAATTCACCCAAACTTTACATACTCTATAAGGCAAGTGGCGATATCTTCCACTTTGTACAATACTCTACATCGTTGATTTTTGTTGTGTATCGAATAATCGATCCTTCATGTAATTCCTTCGGTTCTTGCTTTGCGAAACAATTATCTTCAAATTTTCCTTCTTTTTTCACCAATCTAACTATATACGAAACTCGGAGTAGTTTCACCATCTTTAACGAATCAAATAATATCCGGATAATCCTTTGATCGTTCTTCGTTCTTTTTCGATTCACCATTAATTGTGATAGTAGTAAAATCACATGAGTTTTGACTACGATTATACAATCCCATTTGCATGTGCAAATTTCCAACAACACCAAAATAGAAAATGTCCACAAATCGAGAAATACAAACTTTACCACCTTAAGCAACATAGTCAACTAAAATTAAACTTAATCTAATAGGGTAGGTAAAGGTGTAATGGTAGTAACAAAACAAATAGTTTTGTGTATCCTAAAGGAATGCTCTACGGTTGTTCTAAGTGATCAACACTCTAAAGATGACAGTGGGAAAAAGGGTTAAAAATAGAGATAACTAACCCGGTGTAGTTAGTTAATAAGCAACCTGGAAATGCGATTTGGGTGTAATCCTAAAAATTTAACCTAAAGAAAAACAACTTACACTAATTAAATCCATAATACTCCATATTGTGGTCTCGAATAGATACACCAACCAAGAACTAAAGTCTACAAAACATCACCGGCACACTTCATATTTTTATGGATTGGGTAAACATTTGGAAACAGAAAGGCTGAATCCTCACAATATCTAACAAGGGTTATTGTGTGCGGTTATGTAACATGCAATTTCACAAAAGTATGCTTGAAATTTTTTTTAAATTTGAGCATAAAATTATGAGCATTTTAGTGTGAAAAATAGGAAATGGGAATGGGGGGGTTGTGGGTGAATCGAGTTGAGGGGTGTGTTCACGTAACCATTTAATATCCATCCCCCCACTTGAATTATATAACGTCCTCGTTATATAGATAACACAATTAAATACGGGAATTAAAAAGAATTAGTAGAGAAACTCCCCTGATATTTGATCGGATTGATTCTCAATTTGCGTTTATAGCAAGATGGTTTAGTTTGAACGGAGGCGGACTGAGGAGTTTCAAGACCTCCAACACTTAAATGATCTTTCCAGATTTGTAAAAATTTTCCACCAATATTCGTCCGATATTTCATTCACGAGCTCCCTGTAAAATAGGAAAAATGTGCAGTCCTATCTTGTGCATCTGCGGTTAAATTAAACTAAACTAAACAAACTAAAACGGGCAGTCTGGTGGATTACCGCCGTATCAAATTAATGAATACGCCGTATTCCAGAACTGGCAATAATGTTTTTTAAAGTGCATAAAAAGTAAAGACTGATAACGTCCAGACAATCAATACACCGTATGGTATGGGGTGGATACGCCATATTGATGTCTGGGAAGACAGACTCGATAACAAAATTAAATAGTAATCCGGGTTGTCTTCCGGGAAGCAATTTTGTTTACAACGAAGTCTTTAAGTTAGACTTGTCTTCAGCTTCTCTTCTTTATTTGGTGCGCGTCACCTTCCATCCGTTGTCCTTTTTTTGAAAAATATCTTGGTAGATTTTGGACATATTATATTCGTTTCTCTCCCAAATATCATATTCATAACTTGTTATTGCAATATATTCTTCATTGGGTCTAAGCGAGTACTGAATAGCTTCAAACTTTTCCGCTTTGTACCTTCTTTTGTTAGGTTGCTCATTGATAGAATTGGATTTATTGTTATATTTTTGCTTTGTTTGACTTTGTTCATCTTCCTTTTTGGTGTTACTCTTTCCATGGGTAATTAGATAGGGTTTGAAGAACGAGTCAGTAGTTGTATTGTTACTTCTCAAGATGCTCTCATCTATTTGTCTCTTATTCCAATTCCCATTTATCCAAGCATGGAATAATACTTTCTTAGTTCTTCCATCCATTTTCATGTGTTTATCAAATGACGAATTTACTCGCGATATGAATTCGAGTGGATCAATCCCCCAGTTGTCTCCTTCGTCCAACATTTTTTTTTTTTTTTTTTCTTCTCTCATCGTACAATCGGATAAAAAATTTAACAAAAAAATTTCTCAATAAGTTCTTCCCAAATGGTGATTTTTCCTTCCCCTTCGTTTATCCACCATTTTTTTGTCTCATCAGCCAGCGATAGAGGAAAGATTTTCATTCGTAGTTGATGGGAATCCACACCAGGAATGTAGATCGAATCAATCATTTTAAGTACCATAGCAATGTGGTTTATCACGTCTTCGTCAATCCATCCGTGGTATGCATTCACTTGCAATTCCTCCAAAAATTCCTTGTTGAGTTCAATGTTAAAATCGTTACGGTAATAAAAGATGTGATTCAGTCTAAGCCTTTCCCCATGATTTTTCTAAAATTAAGTTTCTGCCATGACATCTTATGGTTTCTTCTTCAACTACTACTCTGATATGTACTTTCCTGTAACACAGTAAAAATATCAGCAGGATTTGGCTCTGAAGAATGATAGAAATTTTTATTAGCAAACGAAAAATCAAATAGTAAAACCAAGATTCCTGTTTCAGATGATCGATACGCCATATCAAATGGAAGTGGATACGCAATATTAATTAGTTTGAATGAATACGTTGTATTGGTCAGAAAGTTGGATACGCCGTATCCGATGGAATTGGATACGCCGTATTCAGCTATTGACCAGAACAGTGTATTAAGAAAAATAATTAAATATGCAAACAATTAAACACACATATATACAAGCAAACAATTAAAGACAGTATATACAAAAATATACATAATATACAAGAATATACATAATATACAAGAATATGCACTAATCTAATTTACAATACTCCTAAGGGTTAGATCTAATCTAATGTTAAAAACCAAAATATCAAATAAAAATCAAGATTAATTTTCACTCCCCGACAACGGCGCCAAAAACTTGATGCGGTCGTTGTGTGGTATATATTTAAGATGTTTCAAGTTTTAAATTTATATTTTGCCGACTTAACAAAAAATGCCACTTTAACGGGCAGTGGTAGATTCGTGGTAAGTAGGGTGTCGAACACTTGAAGTTGCGGTTTAAATCTCTCAATTTATCTATATTTGGTTATCTAATCTATGTTAAATCTAATCTAAGTCAAACCTATGATAAACCTATGTCAGTTCTAAATCCTATTTCTAACAGGTAAAAAAGGGGGGTTTCAGCCTGAGAGACTGGCACAGGTTGGTCGGTGACTACAAATAATTCAAGACACTTTAACCCACGCAAGCTAATTAACAAAAGATAAAAGAGCGGTCGAGCCTTATATAAGAAAACTGTATTAACCATTATTAATCCGATTAGAACGTTGGTTTGTTTATTTAGTGCAATGATTTTTTTTCTCTTTGAGGTGTCATATCAGTGTCTTAAACTTAGGCGGGACTTTCTTCCTAAGACCTATACACATAATTTCTGGTCACCATTAAAAGCGTCCAGCAAAAGCATCCTTATTTGCTGAATATAATCTATCTTAGTGATTTAAAGGCCCCCCAATGGTGATCTTTTAAAACCCTAGCTCATAGAGACTTTACCACCACTTAAACTGCTTAATAGGCAATTAAATACACTAGTAGTCCACATTGTTCAACTATCCTATAGAATCAGTACATTATTTGTTGAATTATCTAGGTTCACCTTCTAGTCAACACGTTCAATAAACCATTGGCAATATCCAATTAACTAGTTAAGCCTGAAGTGTATCCTAGACACAGATTTAGAAGGACAATACTTGTGATCCTATGATTCTAGATGTATAAATCACTATATGGAGAGCTATCCCGGACTCTAGATTACTTGGTCCATATCACTAGATCCAGTTGAATGATAGGTCGCATACGAAAGCACGTAAACAAGTATAAATTGATAAACATAAACAAGCATACAACGATAAATCAAGAAATCGAGATAAACAATACCAAACATTCAAATCTTCATAATAATGGCTAATACCCAAAGGTATTAGCCTTCAAACGTCATAATAAATACAAGAGCAATTATTTAGCCAAGTAAACTACCGAGTTTAATTGAATGATACTAACACTGACACGATTACTAAAGTTATATGGAATTACACGTTGACCTCCTATAAATTGATAACGTTTACTTTTGACCTCTTCTTGCCTATTTTCTCCCTCTAAAAATCGACTTTTGTGGTTTAGGTATCGAGAATATAATTTAGCACACTTAAAACTCAATTTTTGAGTTACTATTATAAGATTCTGGAAGTCGGTTCGAAGGCGTATCCAATGGGTTGGATACCGTGTATTGGAGTTTCTTGGAGTAGGGACCACGTTTGATATCTTCCAGAGGCTCTAAGCCTAACAGAGGTATGAAAGTAGTGGAAACAAAACTATAGTCGGCACCAGAGTCAAATAAGGTAGTGGCAAAATGATTGTTTAAAGTAAATGTACCCGTCACAATGTTCGGGTCCTGGCGAGCTTCTCTGCTCCCACATGAATGCCCTACCCCTAGCCTGGTTCCCTTGGTTTCCACGACCCTGACCCCCGTTATTAGCAGCAACTTGATTTGGACAATATTCTCCCGGTCCTTATGCTCTATTCCACCTAGGACAAGCTGACCTGACATGGTCAGTACTACCACTCTCATAACATGCCCTAACAGTTGGGTTTCTAGCATTGACAGGATTCACATTCCTCGACACACCTCTACAATCCCTTGCCAAATGACCCGGGCAGTTATAGTTGTAGCATATGCGAAAAGGCCCACCGGGTGCATGGTAGGAGTTGCAGGTGGTACACTTGGGCCAAGTACCCGTATTCTCTCTTCCTATAGGGTTTACAGTAGTAGCAAAAGCATTCCCAGTCCTAGTCCTCTTATTATCATCCCTACCATTCTTATCCTTACTAGGTTCCCCCACATTTCCTCTTTTTTTGACCTTCTTAATTGATCCATTTCTCACAGCCTCATCGATCAGTGCACTAGAAATCTGCACCGCCTTCTGTATAGTCTTTGGCTCCGTTGCTGCCACCATCCCACGGATCTGTGGAGCAAGGCCATACGCATACCTCTCAATCATCCTACTCTCT
>BQNB010134216.1:0-14351 GCA_026074375.1 Tanacetum coccineum | reverse complement strand
TAGAACGAGTCTTGAACTAGATGTTGCAGGAGTCATAGATTGAAGCCCGGGTCTTGAACTGAATTGTTCAAAAGCCATTGCTGCCAGCTCATCGAATGTCACATGAATTGTTTCTATAATTTTCTGAGTTCTTTTGTTGTAGATTCTGAACACTTTCTTTGTGGGCGCGTAACCAACGAAAATACCAATGTCAGCTTTTGCATCTTATTTACCCAGGTCATCATTGTCATTGGTAGGATAACAGAGTGAACCAAAGACATGAAAGAAGTATAAATCCTATTTTTTATCTTGCATAAGATCATATGGAGTTTTATTGTATCTAAGGTGGATTAAATAATGGTTTTGGTGTAACAGGCTGTATTGATTGCTTCGGCCCATAAAATTAATAGAGCTTTAGAAAATATTAACATTGTACGAGCAGCTTCTACAAGATTTTGGTTTCACCTTTTGACAACGTTGTTCTGCTGAGGAGTGCGGGCAACAGATGTTTGATGCGAGATGCCAATATTTTCATAAAATTCACAAAGTGTCAAATTGAAAATTTTGGTTCCATTATATGTTTGAATATTACAGACATTGGCATTCAAACGAACTTAAATATTTTTGATGCATTTGATGATGGCCTTAGGAGCTTCATCTTTTGTCCTCAAAATCTTACCCAAGTAAATCATGATAAATCGTCAACAATCACTAAGATATACCTTTTCCCATTAATACTCGCCACACACATCAGGCCACATAAATCCATATGCAAAGATATAGTTTCTCCTGGTTAGTGTCTTTAGCTTTGGGTTAATGAGAGGATTTCTTGATTTTTCCTAATGCACATGCTGAACACAAATGATCTTTTTAAAATTTAAGTCTTGGAATGCCTCGTGCAAGACCATCTTTAGCTAGCTTGTTAAGAGTACCGAAGTTGAGATGTGATAATCGATGGTGCCATAACCAGCTCTTAGTCTTTGATGCTTTGGATAAAAGACATATCAGAGATGTTTTAAACATGTCATCAAGAGATATTATGTACAAATTTATGTCTCGAGATCCTAAAAGTAGATCAACACCTTCTAAATTACGAATAAAGCAAGTGTTTTTTTAAATGCGACTTCAAGATCTACGTCGAAAAATTAACCAACAAAAAACAAGTTATGTCCAAGCCTCTCGACGTAGTATACTCTTGAGATAGTCACATTTCCCAGCTGATAGTCACCATACCCTATAATCCTTACAATATGGTTGTTCCCGAATCTAACTATACCCAGAAATTTACTAACAAAGTTCATGAGCTGAGAGCGGTTCCCTGTCATATGTTTTGAACATCCAAAATCCAAAGAACAATCTGGATAGTCATGACAAGATAAGAAGATGATGGAATATCTGTAGCATTGGATCCCCAAGCATTATTGGGTTCTGAGTGGTTAGCATTCTTAGATTCTACAATCTTGGCCTTTTTACTCGAACCTACATTTTTAACATTTTTGGGTTTCCTGCTATAGACTTTAAGCTCTGGTTTTTGTGTTTCAACTGAGTAGGAAGTGGTTTTCTTAGGAGGCACTACGTTAGCTGAAGTGATCCTAGTTAAAGGGCACGAGTTACCAACTATAGTGAAAGTTCTGCCTGTTAGTTTTCACTTAAGTCCTACTTCAGTGAATACATGACCCGTAGGTTTCTAAATATTTTGTTTTTTATGTTTCTTAGCAGATTTAGCACGTGATGTGTTTCAAAAGCTTTAAATTTATAATGATGAAAATACCAATTTTATTATAGGGAAACACACGAGTAAAAGTATAACCCACGTATGTAGTATAATCTTTTTAGGTGAGACCAGGTCGTCCACAGGGATTTGAGTAATATTCAAATAATCAAAAGAGAATAGACTTTAACAATTTTATTAACTTTCCTAGGTTGGGCTTCTACTTTATTCTTCATGTTCCTACTTGGTGTTTGCGAGATCCTATCATTCTTTTTATTGCCAGTAGGTTTTGATCCGCACTTACTAGTAGAACACTTCAATCCTATAGAAGACAACACAGGTGTGTTAGAATCTGATGTTTTCGATGTGTAGGAGACAATGTAGGTGTGTTAGAATCTGATGTTGTAGATGACTCTACCTGTTTAATGTTGTTTGAGGATGTGACAGCAACCTTTTTCGCACTAGGTTTAATCGCATTAGGGCATGTATCTCAAACATATATAAGTAACTCCTGAATTCATTGGGCATGTTTACATGCAAAGTCTAACGTATTATCTAAAGGTTGTTTTGCTTTAGCTTGTTCAACTATTCCTCAAAGAATATCAGCTTGTTCCTGAGTATACTTAAGGTATTCTATGTGAATTTCCCTATTTTGCAATAACCTAGGAGCTAAAGGTTCTAAGTCTAGCTTGAACATTCTTGGAACAATAGTGTGGACAGATGGTGTTTGTGCAACAATATCAACAATTTATTTTCCTTTTAATTTTCGTAAATCATTTTTCAATGAAGTGATCACAAATACCTTATCTTGAATTTGAGCTTTTAAATCCTCATTTTTAGCAGATTTTAAGGTCAGTTTATCAATTAAAGAGTCACTCTATTCTTTAGTACGAACACGTGTCTTTTTGATTGAGTCAAACTTCTCTTTAAAAACCTATTTCACATGATTAATTTCATTACAAAGACGCTCGTTCTCTGAAAGCAATTTTGCCACACTATTCTCTAATTCCACATTTTTTTATCTCTATTTCACAATAGTTATACTTGACATTCTCTTCCTTGGACTTTTCTCTCATTGATTTTATAATATCCTTCAACTTACAAATGGTAGTGTCTTTATCTTGTAGCTGAGCTTTCAAAATATTATTTTCAAAAATTCTAGAATTTCGAGAGCATTTTGATTATCAAAAGATTCATCTTTTTGAAAAATTTCTTGATTAAGTTGTATTGACGCTTCAAGAGAAATACAATGTTTTTCTAGTTGTGGGTACCTTTTCAAAAGATTATTATGCGCATTTTGTGATTTCAAAAACTCAACCTCAAGATTGAAACACTTATCACAAGATTCATTTCGCTTTCTTTCCACATTCGTAAAGACATAGAATTCATCACAGTTAAAAGAACATCTTGAGACATGATTTGTTGTAAGAGTCGATCATTTTCCAAAAGTAATTATTTCTTAGCAATTTCCAAACATTGTTTGTCAACTGAAGACTGTTGAACAACAGCGTCCATTTGGTCAAAAACTGTTTGTACTTCCATTATTTCATTTAGAAGATCTTTATCAAACACATTGAAGATGTCTTTTAAAGATTTTAGAAATGGAATAATTTCATTGTTAAAAACAGCTTTAGTATGTTCAAACCCCCATTCACCTTCTGTACGAGCATCAGGTGTTGTCCTCTTCTTCACCACAGAGTCAAACTGGGCGAGGTGGAATTTAAGCTTTTTAAGGCTTGCATTCACCAAACTCACCTTAGGTAGTTCACTGGGAACTTCCACTTTGACAGGTGGTTTATTAGAAGATTCAATGGTAGGATTGGATATACGTAACCAAAAAGCTTGTTCAGCCGACAATTCTTGTTGTGGAGTAAAACGTTTCCTAAAATCTTCAGATAGTCTATTTAATTTTTCATAATCAATAGGTTTATGAGAAATGTTTTGTTTAATGGCCTCTGGATCCTTTTCTTTTTCAGACATTTTTGATCGACTCTCTTCTTCCAAAATCAATGTTTCCTCATCATCAATCACAGGCATAGCAACATGTTTAGCAGAAATAACAATACCATCATACAAGGTTGGTTTAATCCGCTGAGCTTTCTTAAGATAAAACGGATTTTGATAACCTAGAGCTTGTTTGTGTATATTATCATAAAAAGCTTGAGGCTTTGTTAACATGTGCACTGTTTGAGCAGATTGACCCACTTTAAAAATAATATTATCAAGTTCCTTTATCTTCTTTTCCAAATCAATTTCATTTTCCATATATTTATTTTCTTTTTCTTTGGATTCATTTTTGAAAACAGTGAATGTTTGCAATAAACATTCCTTTTCTTTGATTTGTTTAGAAAGATTTTGCTCAAGTGAGTCAACTTGTTCTTTCAGTGCAAGCTTCTCTTTAATCATATCATCCATTTGAGAATCAATCATTTTTTCACGACTGCTTAAATCAATATTAAGACGTTGTTCAAAAGTTTTGACTCGTTCTTTATATCTCTCTAGCTCAGCGGTTACTGATTCATTATTCTGTTCCTTATTAGCCTTTTCCTAATTATTTACATGATTAATCATTTGTTCTGACATTTGTTCAATCACAGATAAGATCATTGAATCTTGTTGTGCCTGCAAATTAGTATCTTGAACATTTGCCTGTTGTGTTTCTTGCAAATATTGAGAGTACAAAATGATATTGCTATCACTATGTATCTCATTATCTGTAAAATCCACAACTGGTGTTTGTTCAAAATCCTGCATTGCATGCACACTTTGATTTTGCATATCATTAAGACAGGTTTCAGAATGAGGTACCTCTGAAATAACGTCAGAACCATAGTTGGTAATGTTGGCCATGAGAACCGCTTTTGCATTTGAGATATCATCACAGTCAGAATCATAAGTATCAAGATCCTCAGTCTGAAAAGCAGCATTGTTTGGAATGATTGTCTGAACAGCTTGACCATCTGGAACCGATGGATCTGTAAGAAATGTGAGTTTCTCTTCATCCAAAATTTGTCCAGCTTCCTGAACTTCAGCTAACATTGCTTTATCCTTATACCATGTTGCATTATTTGGTCATTTAGGCTGAGTGCATTGCCTAGCCATATTTCCTTCACCTTGACAGTTATAACATTTAACAACCCTTGCCTATCCACTTGCATTGTTTCCCTCAGAACTAGTAGCATTACTCTTATACCCAGTACCAGAATAACTTTGACCTTGACTCCCTTGAACTTGTTGCATTGTGACTCTTCCATATTGAATAGTAGCTTGGTTTCTTGGATTTGATGAAGTTCTAAGTTCATTGTTGCTTGAGGGGAACCTTGAGGAAGCTACAACTGTTAGAAAAGCCATTGCCTTGTTGAGATAAGCAATTGGATTATCTCCTAGAGAGAATATAAGAATAGCAAAACCTGAGTCCACAAGAGGTGACTCAGTCATTGGTTGTATAGAAACATGAGGTGATTGATAAGCAATTTGTGGAACAGTTGAGGTTTGATGATTCATTTGAGACTGATATGGCTATGATAGTAGAACGGTTGACTGATTGAATTAAGGTTGTGATGGATAAGTAGATGAGTAATGTTGAGTGGGATGAATTTATCCATATTGAGATGGTGAAAACTGATGTTGAATCTGAGTATTGTTGTATTAAGACTGATAAGTGTTGAAGTAAGGTGGTGTCATCTGCTGATTTGCAACAAATGCAAGTGGATCTTGATTACGTTCACGCAGAAGACGGACTTCATTTGCATAGAGTTTGTGTTGTTCAAGATATGCATGAAGCTGATCAAAGTTAGTAGTATGCAAATCTTTTACAACCTTGACATCAGTCACAAACTTACTCCATTTAGGTGGAAGACTATTTAAGAACTTAGTATTAACTTGAAATTGCTCCATTTTCATGTTGTAAATGTTCATGTCATTAATCAGCTGAGTGAATCTCAAGTAATACTTATGAAGTGATTCCCCCTTGATGTGAGTAAACTTATCAAATACATCATACAGTTTACAATCTCTTTCCTGCTTAGTCAAAGAGGTACCTTTCATCAGTAATTAAACTCTCTCCTATAAATCCTTGGCAACTCTATAATGACTCACAAATGAATAGATATCAGCTGAAAGACCTTGAAGAATGATATTGGTTGCCTTTATATCACAATCAACTTAAATTTTCTCAGCAACAGATAATTCAGCATATTTCTTTGTTCTGGCCACCCCATTCTCTTCAATAGTAGGCCAAATGAGTGGATCGTTTTCAACTGATTCAGGTATCATTCTTTTGTGCTCTATGTTTTTCATGTAAAGTTCCATTTAACTTTTCCAAGAATCATACAAGTCCTTGTCCAACATTGGTGGACGATTGTCAGCACCGAAGAGTAACATGTACTCAGCAAGAGTATTCTTTTGTCCAAGTGGAATAATTAAATCCATGTTGATTTGATGTTATTAGATTACTTGTAGATCGAACGGTGATTGAAAGTAATTATGTTGTTTAGTGATTTGTCTTTTTAGTGTTGTAAGTCTTGAAACTACACGGGATTTTACAACTCTTGATAAAACTGGGAAGACAATTGAATGTTTCACGGGATTTTACAAATCAAAGAGATAAACCGTATAATTTACTTTAGCAAATTTGAGTGTTCAAGTGAATTAATTTTCCTTTTAGAAGTTGTTAAATCGCCTTGTACAAGGATCTTGCTAATTCGCCTTATAAAGGAAATTGATAATTCGCCTTACACTAGAGAACTTGTTAATTCGCTTTGTACTGAAAACTTGCTAATTCGCCTTGTACTAGAAAGCTTGTTAATTCGCCTCGTGCTGAAAACTTGCTAATTCGCCTTGTACAGAAGAATGCTAAATCGCCTTCAACTAAATGTTGCTAAATCGCCTTATACTAGAAGAATGCTAAATCGCCTTCAACTGAATATTGCTAAATCGCCTTACAACAAACAATTGCTAATTCGCCTTCACCAAAGCAATTGCTAATTCTCCTTCACCAAATAATTGTTAACTCGCCTTCAATAAAACGAAACTCAGATTTTTCAAAACATAAAACAACTCACTTTTGATCGTTTTTACATAAATTTCTTGTACAACTAGTATTACTAAGCCTATAGGTACCTTAAAAATGCAAACTTTATGGATTTTAAGCCAAAATTTTTGAAATAAAGAATTGTACTTTCTAAAGCTATTCGAACACACAAATTCACAAAAATTTAATGTTTTTTTTAATTCAAAGCTTGTACACCTATATCCAAGGATACTAGATCAGATTTACCTATGTAAATGATCTTTTAGTGTACCAAAGAGCTTCGAAAACAAGAAAAAACAAAAGATAAATGGTACGTTTTGAATAAAAAAATGAAACAAAGAAGAACAAACACAAAACTAAACCAATCACTCCATGACTCTTGATACCAATTGTAGAATACTAGCAGTCTATAACACCAAATAACAATGAAGAAATTCTAGAGAGAGAAAGTGGATGGGAGGAAGGTTCTTGATGTGCAGTTGTCGTATGACTTCTACACGAGAAGTTTTACAACTCCCTAGGCAGTGCACCTAATTGTTGTAGTGTAGTATGGGCAAGACTCGGGGTTGTTTATCGTTCACTCGAGGAATAGGTTGGGAAGGCTTGATCACGGTCTAACAAAATTCTAGAGGTTGAGGGAAGATTATTTTAGTATTTTTGTATTTTATGAGCTACAACTAACTACATTGGTAGTGACCGATACTTTTTGTGTTTCTAACACACTGGACTTAGTTCGTTGAACCATACTTTGGCATCACCGGCAAGGGATGATGGGAAGAGTTTGAGTTTGATTGCGTCCACATTGGTTGTGCCATATCGGAACATTTCAAAAATTTTAACGAATTTGGCGATGTGCTTGTACGGATCGGCCCGCACACGTCCGTCAAATTAACGGTCTTTATCATCGAGAGGTGATGACCTTTAACGGTGAAGTTGTCTCCAAGGTCAACCGCGACGATAGCGGACCCGAGAGTGGGTGCTATGGCTCGGTTGTTTCCCCACATAGTTTTATTGTTGGCCATTGGGAATGGAAAATCAGAAAATGGGTTGTAAACGATTAAGGCATCGAAGAGGCATTCAAAAGTTGGGTATTTAACGTTTGGAACACGGTCTTCAACTGGTATGAATGGGTTTCTTTTCTTCTTTTTCTTCTTAGTTTGATGGATGAAGTGTTCAGATTTGGAATAAGGAGTAGTTGGTTCGTGTCCTGAAGAACGAGTGTTCATTCAAGAGCAAAACACAACTAGGAGTGTGATAACGCTCAAATTATAAATATTTTTATATGCATTATCTGTGCTTGTATGTATATTTATTGGTTAAATATAAGAACTTTTGGTATAGAACCGAGTATATTTGCTATTGTAGTTCTAAGTACGTGTCGTGGAAGAAAACAAAAGAATACACAAAGAATTAAAGCTTAAACGAAGAAATAACTAAAGATAAAGATCTCCCGATACCTGTTCACTGTTTTGGCCATAACTCGGTCATACGAACTCCGTTTAAGTTAGTTCAAGTGGCCACACGAATAGAGTTTAATTATCTATAATTGTCAAAAAGGCCAAGTGCTAAAAAGTGCCCAAAGTGCAGTTGTTTTACCAAAAGTACATCGTACTTTTGAGGCGGTGGAAAAAATTAAAGGCATTAAATGAAAATAGCATTAACACCCAAAGTGCGGCGCACAAATAAGTTTGTGCGGCGGTTTTTGGTTTCTTAAAAGCCTATAAATACCCTCATTGGCTCTCTCATTACACACACTCTCACACAAAGCATTCTAGTTCATTTAGAAAACTTAAAATAGGGATTTTTTGTGATCTTGGCTTGACAAACCAAGGATCCAAACACCCTTCAAACCACCATCACCACCATCGACTACCACCACTCTCCACCATTAATTTCTAGATTTTAATCCATTCAAGGAAGTAGCATTGAAGTGTAATTCGAATCTATAAGCGATTGTGACAGAATTATTCATAGTTTCCGGGTTTACTTTGAATATAATATACTTTTCATTGGGAAAACTTATGAGATCATCAAACATTTGCTCTTGAAGTTGGTATAAATCTTGTTTATCTTTTGAATATGATCTTTATAGAATTCATGATGAATGTTATGTGTTTTGTTACTTCTTTGATCATGGAGTAGTCATCTTGTGTTTGTTTGGGCAATATGTGATCTTAGATATGGAGCGTTTGGATTTGTGTTTTTGAAATGTTAACAAACATTTTGTTACTAAGAATAAAGCAAAGGTTTTCCTTTATATATGTGTTCTATCATTTCATCTAATATATTTGTTATAATAACTTATAAAGGTCGAAAAGATTCGTTGTTATTAATCGATATAATCACTAGTTACACTTAAAGACCGAAAGGATTTGTTACTTGTGATATCTTTATTTTCTTAACTTGTTTACACTATCCGAAACACTTCATTGTCTTAGTGATCATTGCCTAAACAAACATACTTTAATTCCTTGCTTGAATCATCTCTTAATTGCTTTCTTTACAATATTCGATATATGCACGATTTGGTTAATTTGATCCGTGACAATCATTTTAGCCTTAGCACCTTGATTACAAACTATGAAAACTTTAATTCCCGTGGAATGACCTGGACTTCACCCTAAATAATATATTACACTCGATAGGGTTTATTGCCGAGTGTTTTTGTTTTTAGTAAAAATCGGTATTTCTAGTTATTATAAATTTAAAGCCTGTAAAAACACCACATCAAGTTTTTGGTGCCGCTGTCGGGGAATTGTTTTAAGTTGTTATCAGTTTGTTTGTTTGATTTTGGTGCTATTTTGTTTCTTATCAATTTATTTACTGTTTTGCAATACAAAATTTACAAACTCGACGTACTGTTTTCTGGCAAACTAACCAAACAATTCGTTTTTCTTCAAGAAGTACGCCGCACATCCTATTTGTGTGCCGGTTTTCCTATAAACCCAGAAAGTACGCCACACTTTCTGCAGATTTTCCACAGTAGAATTTGTTTCAAAATCAAAACCAAAACCAAAAACCTTATTTTTAAAATCGTATCGATTATATGCTTTAGTTGTTTTAATTGTTTTTCGTAGTTGATTATATTTAATTTCTGTTAGCTCTGTTTTATTTATTTCTGTTTATTTCGTTCGTTGTAATAACCTAAAATAAAAAAACCAAAAAACTTAAATTTCCAAAAAAGCTGGCGCACTTTTCCTAAAGTACGCCGCACTTTATCCATCTTAAAAAAAATCTTTTATCTATTTATCCTTATTTTCTATATATAATAAAAACTAAAATATATCTAATATATATAAAAAGATAAAAATATAAATATATTAGTCTCAATTATATAATCTAATATATAATATTAAAATGTCTTTTTGTAAAGTGCTTATAGTATGTATAAATCCACGATCTTGGAGAATAAAACTCGTAAAACCATTATCTAAATTAAATAAAAATATGAAAAGGAGAACTTGTAAATTAAAACTATCCAAAAATGAATCCGTCGAGGTCGAGGTACTCAAATCTGACAAACTCAAAATCCCTTTGCTTTACGAAGCCTACTAATTTTTAAATTCATCCAATGAGGATGTCGAACCTCAACCCAACTCACCACTCCAAAAAATAATAATTTTAGACCCCGATGATCAACCGATGTGGGAAAGTGCTAAGACTATAGCACCAACTCCTAATTCTGCCATTATCTGACCCGATGTTGATAACAACTTTGTTATCAATAGTACCCATTTGAAAATGATATGGGAAAATAAATTCGATGGTTATCTGCGGACCAACCCACATGACCACGTCCGTGAATTTCTCGCAATCTGTGATATGTTCAATATGGTGAAATCAGGGAATTGTCCAAGCTTTTTAATTATTTTCTTTCCCTATCTGATAAAGCTAAAACCTGGTTTAACGAACTTAATGAAGAATCTATAACTACGTGGGAACAAATTAGAAAAGATTTTATAAACAAATTCTTTCCACCTTCGTTATTTAATCGTCTTTTACTCAAAATAAGAAATTTCTCTCAAAACGTATGTGAAAGTCTAACCGACGTTTGGTTACGATTGAAGAACATGCTTTGAAAATGTCATGGGCATGGTCTGACCAAAGGAGCTATTATTCAAATATTCTATCACGGTTTCAACGAACCCACTCAAGGAATCTTAGATGAAACAGCTGGAGGAATCTTCCTCTACAAAAGTCCAAATCAAGCTTTTCAATTTCTTGAAGACAAAGTCCTTTTCAAACTTGATTGGTCCACTAAATCTCAAAACAAACATCATCAAAAATCTGTTGCTTTCGCCGATGGAGGTAATAGTAATAATGATAATACTCGATTAATGTAAAAATAGGAAGCTCTAACTATAAAAATGGACTCTCAATTTCAAAGCTTAAAAGAGGAGATGCATGAGATGCGTAAGAATTATAATAACCGTAGAGGTGACAACGCTTCTAAGAACGATGACACGCCGATGTGTGAACGTCATGAAGCCAATTACATCCAATTTGAAGGTTATCAAAACCAAAATTCTCATGATTCTTATTCTCATCAATCCCATCATGATCCTAATGATTCCGAGAAATCGCTCACAGAATTAAACAATGATGTGAAAAATGATCTCGAAGATTTCAAAAGTTGTATCCGTAGCATGAGAACTGTTCATGATAAACTTTTTGACAGAGATGATCAATCTAAAACAGATCTTGAAAAATCAATCACTAAATTCTTGGATGGTCAAAGAGTTTCAAATATGTTTGTCAAGAACAATATTAACGATATATTTATAAAAATGAAGCAAAAAAAAAGAATTGTCAAACTATATTTAAAAACTTGGAAAGAAAAATAGATGAGTGGGAAAAATCTCAAAACGTCTCTTCAGAACAAATCGATAGGACTGACCCACCTCCTCCTCAAGCTCACAACGAGCAAGTGAATGCCGTATTCACTAGGAGTGGAAAGTCTGATGATCCTCCAAAAACTCAAAAAGATCCACCACCTCCTATCATCGTTAACAATAAAATCAAAAAAGATCGACCTATTAAAACAAAAAAAGGGTTATCACGTAGTCAAAACAAAAGAATATCCATTCCGTGAGTACATACCAAAAATACCATACCCTCAACGTTTAAATATGGATCATTCTCACTTGGACCGTATCGTCAAGAAATCTTAAATCAAGTTAAGTGTAACAATAGTAATAATAGTAGTAGTAATAATAATAAACCTATAAAAAACTAAAATATATATAAAACAAAAACTTTGTAGTTTTTAAGTATGTCGCGCATTCGGCCGGTGTGTTGCGTACCCTGATTTTTGTATCCAAAAAGAGATATAACGAAGTTTGTGGGTGTGTTCGCTGGAAACCATCAAGACTATAACTCATCCACTCGGGGAACCGAGGGGTTTAAAGGCTTGTTGTATACGCTAAATGCAATCGTGTTACCTACGAAAGTACGCTTTTGTATTTTACGGTTTTTGTAGTTTTGTTTATTTTGCAGATTAAATAAATTGGTGAAGGTTGGATGGTGGTGATAACTATTCGCTTGGGGAATGATATATGTGGATTATTATATTATATGTGGTTGAATTCACATGCATATGTGATGGCGTTCTGTTTTATGCCGTATCGTTCAGAATTCAACCAAGCACTTATGAGCCCCGGGAAGTCTCGTTTCTCTTATACTAATTTTCCCCGCTTATTCTACTTTTAAGTTATTTTCTAATTATGCATATTGCTCAACTTAAGTGTGGGGGGGAAATAGATTGAAAAATTAGACTCATTTTAAATTATAAACTTTTGTTCGCCCTCGGTAATCTATAAATCTAATCTTGTTTTTAAATTCTTTTGACACTTAGGATAATATATTAGAATAAAACATAGTTAATAAATAAAGTTTTGAAACCAAAGTTGTGTCCTTATTGATAAAGCAGATCCGACTCAAGATCGATGATATTACTTGCGCATTTATAACAATTTCAGTAAACATGTAAGGTTCGCCTTTAGATCTTGAGGAATTCTAGTAAAAATGTAAGGTTCGCCTTTAGATCTTACGCATTTGATACCTAAGATGATTTTGGCCTTTAGCTTTCTCGAGTTAAAGTTTGAATGCAATTGAAAGTGTCTCATCTGTCGTTACGGCTATGTATTTGTAGTTTGTCATCTTTTTTGGAGCATTGGTATCGGTTTAAAAATTATATGAGTGTGCTGGTGATTTATTGATTCTAGAACTTGTGCATGAAATCATTACGAGACCGCAGTGAGATCACGTTGGCGTGATATAGGTATTTTTAAGTAATAAAGAGGCAACTTAGGATTAAACTAAATAGCCATTACATTTAACATATTATTATTTTTTAGCTAATTAAACTGATTAGCTAACCATCCAAATAAAACCCTTATGTTAGCACTCATCTTTAGTGCTGGATACCCCTAGTTTAACCTCTGAGCCATTGTATTCATTTTTCTCATCCACTAAAATAAAAAATACAAAAATATATAACTTTTAGCCTAGCCTTATCCCTTGTCGAAAGTCCTAATGGTTGGTTGCTAGTTGCTTGGTATGATTGATTGATTTTTGCTTATGGTTTGCTCGCGCTTTGCTATGAGTGTTGAGCCATTTCAAAGAAGATGAAGAAGGCCTGATTCATCCTTAACTCATTAAGAGATTCACAATATTTTCAAAGACAAAATTGTTCCTATTGTTAACAAAGTTGATGCTAGGGTACAAAATTTCAAAAATCACTTTGTGAAAGAGGCAGCTAAATTTGTTCAAAACTTCAAATCTCTTGCAAAGGAAGCTGATGATTCTCTTAATAAGATAAAGGTTTTGGAATGTGAAATCGAACGTTTATTGAGAGAAGCTGTCAGTCAAGATATTATGTCTATTGTGCAAAATAATTATGTTGTAGATTCATAAAATCTCCAAACTGAGCTTGATCGTACGAATGAAAAGATGGAAAATTGTATCATTAAAAAGGAAACTGAATATGCTAAACTTTGGAATGATTGGTACACAAAATGTAATGAATGCAAATATGACAAAATTTCATACGCTAAAGCTTATAAAGACATGCAACAAAAGATCAAACGGTTGCAAGCTCAGTTAGGATATCTCAAAGGTAAAAGTAAGGATACTTCATGTGTATCAGCTTGAAAATGAGAACGAGAAGTTAGAGTTTCAGGTTTTGAATTATTCCAAAGAAAATGCTCATATTAAGACCACATACAAGAACCTATTTGACTCTATCAATGTGATACGAACTCAAACCAAAACAATAATTGACTCTTTGCAAGAAAAATTACATAATACAATTTATGAAAATGCTAAGTTAAGAGCCTAATTATTTGATAAGGTTTATGAACAAAAGGACATCTCCAAAGGTACGAGTGCGAATACTAAGTTTGCAAATCAATCAATCTTGGGGAAACCATTTTTGCAACCTCTTAGAAACCATTATGTTGTTCGACAACCAATTGCGTTTCAATCGGAAAGACCAAAATGGTTTACTTCTAAGGTTGTTGAGTCGGATGATTTGTTAAACCCATTCACTTCAAAATCGGTACCTATTACCACTAAATTAAATGTTGTAAAAAATGATAAAGTGATTGCCCCAGGAATGTTTAGTATTAA
>BQNB010134215.1:0-18344 GCA_026074375.1 Tanacetum coccineum | reverse complement strand
CTGCTTTGTATAATGAGTTTGCTAATCAGGTGACCACTAAGTTTAAGATGTCAATGATGGGGCATATGTCATTCTTTTTAAGATTGCAAATTTCTCAAAGTCCTAGAGGCATGTTTCTAAACCAATCAAAATATGCTTCTAAAATTATTAAAAAATATAGTTTGCTAACTATTGATTCTGTAGACACACCTATGATGGAAAAGAATAAACTGGATGAAGATCTACAAGGGACACCATCACTTTACTGTGGCATGATTAGATCCCTCATGTATCTGACATCCAGTAGACCCGACCTTATTTATACAGTCTGCTTATGTGCCTGGTATCAATTAAAGCCTACCGAAAAGCACTTAAATGTTGTTACGCGGATCTTTCGATACCTAAAGGGAACCATTAACATGGGACTCTGGTACTCGAAGGATACCGATACGTCTCTAACCATATTCAGACACAGATCACGTGGGGTATTAGGATACTAGATGTAGTACATCAGAAAGCGCTCAATTCTTAGGTGATAAAGTTGTTAGCTGGTCTTCCAAGAAGCAAAAGAGCATTACGATTTCGAGTACAGAGGCTGAATATATTGCCTTATCTAGGTGTTGTGCTCAAATCCTATAGATGCGATCATAGCTAACAGACTATGGGTTTACATTCAATAAGATTCCTCTGTACTGCGATAACAAAAGTGCGATTACTCTATGCTGCAACAACGTTCAACACTCTAGAACAAAGCATATTGATGTACGCTACCATTTTATAAAGGAGCAAGTGGAGAATGGAATAGTGCAACTTTACTTTGTTAGAACGGAATATCAACTGGCTGACATCTTCACCAAACTGTTTCCAAGAGAAAGATTCAACTTCTTGATCGAAAAACTAGGTATGAGAAACATGTCTTCGGAAACGAAACGTCTGACAGTGGAGGAAGACGATTAAGTGGTAACTCGTGACATATCCTGTATTATTATATGTATATAAGAAAATCAAAAAAACCCAAAATGATTTTTCCTTTCATATAAATTTTTCAAAGAGAAAATATAAAAATATAAAATCATAAAACAAAAATACAAAATTAAAAAATAAAGAAAAATAAAGAAAAAATAGGTTTTTATGACATGTTTTATAGAATCGATAATATTTTCGGCCTTAGAAATGCCATTCAATAAAGGCACAAATATGTAAATAAAGTTCGAATAGAAAATATGTCATATGGCTTGCTATTATTTTAGATAGCAACCCGGTCATCATCTTAAAGGCGAGTATTTCAAAAAGAGAACTTGGCCTCACAATGGGAAATGAATTTTTCTTGAGAATGAATTACTTCATATTCATTCAAAGGCTTGTGTTTACTTTGCAACACAACCCGTGCTTTCTATATCAAATTAGTGTACGTGTTAGTTTATTTATTTATGTAAACGAGAGAAATCTTGTTTTTAATGATATTGTTTTAAGAAAAATAATTAACCATATCAGTTTCTCATCTGAAAAGATATTTAAAAGAAGTTTATATCACTCAAAAAATGTCTACAACTCTTTAAATAGAAAACGGGACATTATTTGAGGGGGAGAAATAGTCAAATTCTTTCAAAAGGGATCTTTTAAAATGTCATCGCGGAATAAAATGGTAAAAAGTTTTTTTCAATAACTGATTATCAATTATAGGGGAGTTAATGTATTTGTAACTCATTTGGTCTTAAAATGTTATTGGATTTAATCTTTAGGGGACTAAATGGCAAATATGTGGAAACCTAAAACACGTGATAGGTTCTTTGATCGTTTAAGCTCCTGTTTATTTATAACATGATCTAGGATGAATTAATAACAAAGACGATTCTTCTGGTTAAAACTTATAGTATGAACAAACTTCATCATACTCCTTGCTAGCTAATCAATCAAGTTGCCCTCAACTGGATCATGAGGATTTGGAACAGCTTGATGAATATGACATAGAAGAAATGGACTTGAAATGGCAGGTGGCCATGATTTTGATGAGAATGAAGAAGTTCTACAAAAATACTGGTAAAAGCTACAATTTTGATGCTAAGAGAACCAGTTGGGTTTTGATAACAACCTACAAGGTAGAAATGCTACAAGTTGCCACAATACAGGCCATTTTTGCTAGAGAGTGCAAACCACGGGAAATCAAGATAATATGATAAAGAGATTGCTTGGAACTCTGCAATAAGGATGGAAAAATCAGGTAGGCAGGAAGACTCTAAAGCATTGTGACCATGATGGAAAAGGTGTAGATTAGAACCCATCACCAAAGAAGAAGAAGATTATGCTTTTGAATGTCATGCAACGCAGCTCAGGGTCAGACACAGAGGTAACTCCTATTCAAAATGAGTGTAAAAAGAGTCTTATGCTAAGCTTAAAAACTTTGATGCTCAGAGAGAACAACAGAGTGATGCAAGCATAAAAAAAAAGGCAATACTAAGGTCAAGGAAAGTTGAAGCAAAATTAGTTGCTCATCAACAAGAACAACTGGAATGAACCAAAAGATAAAATTTATGAAGAATAGATTTAGATTTAAAACATGATGTTCTAACATACCATATATGGAAACTTTTGGCAAAGCTATGAAAATGAAAAAGAAGATTTAAAAGCAAAGTAGAAAAATGCACAACTCTTCAAAAAAATCCCTCCTCTGGTAAACAGATAAATACTCAGATGAGTGCAATTGATAAATTTGGCCTAGGGTATTGGGGAATCACATATAAGGAAGGCATTGAGTTATAAAAATGAAGTTTAACAAGCAGATGATTTAAGGTAAAGGAAAGAGATTTATCAAAAAATCATCACCTTTGTTATGATAAGCATTTGAAACAGCATAGGAATGAATGTTGTACCCCCACCCATGACAGGGAATTACATGCCATCTGGACCTGATATTGAGATTGATGAATCCCAATTTACCTATGGTCCAAAACAGACTCAACCTAGTAAATCTGAAACCCAAACCAGTGAATTTTGAACTTGTGAACTAACATTAATCCTGAGACACTGAATTAGTGTCTACCAGTTGTTAATGAATCAAATTATAAGCAAGTCACACCTAAGGTCTGGTCTGGATGCCTCCTATCCTGATGAGTATGAATCAGATAGTGAAGATGAGTATGTGTCTATACCAACAAAAGAACAGGAAACACCTAGTTTTGCTAACCAGTCAAGTAAGAACGTTATAGTAAGACTGTTAAGAATCAATTTCTACACATAGTAACAATCATAAAGTTGACAAGAAACAGTTGTGGTATGGTTTAACTGCAAGAGCATTTTAGAAAGTGGAAGTCTTAATCAACTAATCAGAAATTGTAGATTTCCATTTCCATAGAAGAAAGGCTAACAAGCTGAGTTAAACAATAGGTTGAACATGAATTCTAGTCAAAGGGAGATAAGGCCAATTTGGAACAATGTGCAAAGAGTAAATAATCAAAACCAATTTGTTCCTACAGCAGTACTAACTAGAACTGGGAAAATTCCAGTTAATACTGCTAGAACTAGCGGTACTAAGAATGTTAGTACTGCTAGGCATAATTTTAACAGACATGCAGAACATAACCAGTGCTCCTAATTAAAGTTAAATACAATTAAGTGCCTATAGTGAATAGAGTTAGACCAACAACTGTTTTTCATAAAACTCATTCCCATCTTCAAGGCCTTTTAATAAGACAACAACACTTAGAACAAATTTTTCAAAACAAAAAGTTAATACTGCTAAGGTAAATGCAGTTAGTGCTGTTGGGGGAAAAAGGGAAACAACTGCTGTTAAGCCCTCGACAGGTTGTAATTGGAGACTACAAAGACACATCCGACACCAATTTCTCCAGATTAAATACAATGGTGGATCCAGTCTTAGAAATTGTTTCACTTTCAAAGATCCACTAGGCAGACTCAAGCCCAAACAGGCTTGGGTCCCTAAAAGAATCTAATCTCTTTTATTTGAAGTGCAGGGATATCCACATAGAGCTTTATAACAAAGGAATTGTTGATAGTGGATGTTCCAAGGCAACTAAGACATGGAAACAAGGGCATACCTTACTGAATATCAAGACTTAATGGTGGCCCCTGATTGCTTTTGGAGTAGTTAAAGTTATATAACTGAGTAAAAATTAAAATAAAAACAGGAAAGTTAGATTTTTGAGGATGGTGTGCTTTGTGAAAGAACTCAGCATTTCAATCTCTTTTCTCTTTCCTGTGTCCGCAAAAGTGTGACAAAAGAACAAGTGTCTCTTTTTAACTGACCTAAATAAATGAAATCTGAATGTCCATGTTATGTCACCCTAATTAAGATTACCTGATGCAATCAAGTCTTACTTATAGAATCCCATACAAAACAATAAGTACAGTTTCATTTAGAGAGAACATTGTTTGCCTTCATGATGTGTTAGCTTATTTAATGCAAAGCCACAATGATATCAAACAAATGGCATAGGAGGTTGGGGTCATGTAAACTTAAAAACATAAACAAACTATGTAAAGGGAAACCTTGTAAGAGGTATACCTTACAAAGATTTTCAATGAACCACACTTGTGTTGCTTGTCATAAAGGAAACAACAAAAGGCCTCCTGTAAGCAATCAGTGAGCTCTAATAGCCACGTCCTTACAACTTCTTCATATGGATTTGTTTTGGACCTACATCAGTAAGGCTTAAACCATAAACATATTGCCTAGTGTATCACTGATGATTTTAGAATGTTAGTTAGGATGTAGTTTCTAGAACTAAAGATTAAACTATTAGAATCCTTACGGACTTTAATAAACAAATTAGAAGAACCAATTGAATCAAAAAAGTTAAACCTATTAGATGTGATAATGGTACATAATTCAAGAACAAGGATATTATTGAATTCTGTGAGTCAAAAGGGATCAAGAGGGAATATAGTAATGCCAGAACTCCACAACAAAATGGAGTTGCTGAAAGAAAGAACAGGACCCTTATTGAGGCTGCTAGACTATGCTACAATTCATTTTTACCTAACACTTTGTGCTGAAGCAGTTAGTACTTGCTTTTATGTTCTTAATAGGTATCGAGATTACAAGTCCTCATAATAAACACCTTATGAACTTATAAATGGAAAAATACCAATTAAAAGTTATATAAGACCATTTGGGTGCCATGATGACCATCTTGGAATACATTGACCACCTGGGCCAAGTTGATGGGAATCCAATGAAGGGGTTTTAATTTGGGGTATTCTCTACAAAGCAAGGCTTTTATGGTATACAATTTAGAAACCAAAAGAGTTGAAGAAAACCTGCATATAACCTTTCAAGAAAATAAACCAAATGTTGCAGGAAAAGGACCAACTTGGCTGTTTGATCTTGATTATTTAACTGATTCTATGAATTATCAACTTGTGAGATCAGAGAATCAAGCTAACAAACATGCAGGTCCATAAGAAGCTAATCACAATGCAGGTACAAAAGATAATATTGATGCAGGTGATTCTGAAAAAGAAGATGAATCTGCTCAGGACTACTTTGTACTGCCTATATGGTCTTCTTATTCTTCAACAGTCAAGAGATCAACAGCAAAGGATGCAGGTGAAGCACCTACCAAACATCCTGATTTAAAGACAAATGGAAGCCAGTAGATAAGGAGGAATCAAGAACTTTTTTAGGATGAACATTGAAAGACTTAAGATGCAAGAAAAAGATGCAATGATGCATGCTAAAGCACTCAGGAAAGTTTGCTCAAAAAACTAAGGACTTGCTTCTACAAGCAGGAGCTGCTAAGCCTAGCAGTACTAACATAGTTAATACTGCTAGCACACCAGTTAGTACCGCCAGTACTGATAGTGATCTACCCAATCCTGACCAAGATGATTCAAAAATACCAGCACTTGAGGACATGTATGAAACTCCTACTGATGGTATTTTTACCAATTCATCTTATGATGATGAGGGTGCAGTGGCTGATTTCACAAATTTAGAATCTAATGTGAATGTCAGTCCTAATCCCAATCAAGGATAAGACTCTTTTCATCCTTCTACTTTTAATTATTGAAGATCCACAAATCAGCAGTTCAAACAAGAATAAAAGTTACTAAAAAGTTCTGGAGCCCATGCTTTGTACGTTATGTTCAAAAGCAAAGGATAAATAAGTACATAAGTGGACTTCCACAATGTTTATTTGCTTGTTTCTATGTCTCAAAGGAACCCAAGAAGATTCAGAACACTTAAGATGAAAGTTGGGTGATGCTATGCAAGAGAATTGCTGCCGTCAAGATTCAGAAAAATTTGGGTTGCTAGTTGATATTGTTTCTTATGTGGAAAAAGGCTTATTATGAACAAAATGGGTTATATAAAATAAAAGGAAGAGAGAGGAGTTTTGGTCAGTATAATAAACAAGGTCAGTTGCTCAGGGACATGCAAGAGGAAGGATAGGATTAGATTGATGTTTTTGCTCCTGTGGGCAAGGATTAAGCAATAGGATCTTATTAGCCCATTTGCCTCTTACATGGGCTTCATAGTTTATCAAATGGATGTGAAAAGTGCCTTCCTTTATGGAAAAATTGATGAGGAGGTCTATGTGTCTCAACCACCAGGTTTTCTAGATCCTAAATATCCTCAGAAGGTCTACAAACGTGTAAAAGACTCTATGGGTTACACCTCGCTCCAAAAGACGGTTATGCTACTTATCTACTTTCGTGGTAAATAATTGATACATAGGAGGAACTATTGGACAATACTCCTTTTTCCTTAAGAAGGACAAACATGACATCATCTTAGTACAAGTTTATGTGGATGATATCATCTTTGGTTCTACAAAGAAATCTTGGTGTGATGAATTTGAGGCATTAATGAAGAGTAGATTTCAGATGAGTTCTATGGGAGAGCTCACTTTCTTTCTTAGATTACAAGTCAAACAGAAAGCAGATGGTATCTTTATCAGTCAGGATAAATATGTTGCAGAAATCCTAAAGAAGTTTGACTTTGTCAATGTTAAGACTGCTAGATACATCACCAATGAGAACCCAAAAGCCTTTATTCAAAGGATGAGGAAGCCAATTGTATGTGGATGTCCAATCTTTATAGAACCATGATGGTTCCTAATGCCTTGACTGCTTCCTGAGCATGAATATTATGTTTGTAGTCTGGCTTGTTTTTAGGTTTCATGTCACTCCAAAGACCTCCCCATCTAATGCTGTCCAAAGAATTTTTAGGTTATCTAAGGGCAAACCCTAACGGGCTTGGTATCCAATAGTTTCCTCATTGACTTGAAGCCTACTCAGGATGGTGACTTGCTGGGAGCACAAATCGTTGACATAAATCCACAACAGAAGGTTGTCAAGTTTCTTGGCAGAGACTTATTTTTGGCAATGCAAAAAGCAACTCATTGTGGCCAGACTTCTACCACAGAGGCGATGAATATGTGGCTGCTGCAACTTTTTGTGGGCAATTTTGTAGATTCAAAATCACGAATTTAGACTATGGGTTCAATTTCATGAACACAAAGATCTACATTGATAATGAAAGCACAATCTGCATTGTAAAGAATCCAGTATATCATTCCAAAAAAAAGCATATTGCTATTATGCACACAACTTCATAAGGGATGCTTATGAGAAGAAACTTATCCAGGTGCTTAAAATCTATACTGATGACAATATAGCTGATCTTCTAACCAAGGCATTTGATGTTAGCAGGTTCCAGTTATTAGTTGTTTCTATTGGGATGATAAATCAATAAGCTGCATGAGTTAAAGGGAGGCAATATGATGTGTTGTACAGTTTGTATGAAGTGTTTAGTGTGAAGAAACATTTTAACCATAAGTGATGCATTTCTGGAAGTTCATTGGGATTTAGAGTCATTGGGAAGAGCTTAATATGGTAACTGAAGCGATCTGTTGTTACCTAAATATGTTCATTCTTTGGTTGGCAACAGTTAGTACCGACATGCAGAGTGTATACCAAGAAGGCAACGTTAGACCAATCTATAGAGTCGTTGAAGAAAAAAACCGCCAAGGTATAAATGTAAATTGGAAACGGTTTCCTTAGACAGTTAGGTTCTCTAAACCTAAATAAACATATCTTAATTGCACATTTCACTTACGTAATCACTCTCAAATACGTTCGTTTATACAAGCCCTAATCTCTCTCTCACCAACGATCACTCATTCGCACTAATAGGCTATTTCTTGTGAATCGTGCCCTAAGCACAATATGGTCGCATATTTAGAGAAGAATGATGGGAATGCAGAGTTTCATGAGATCATTGATTTTTTTATGCGCAGTTCCTTTCATCATGCACTCACTGTAAGTCCAGTAGTTTCTACTACATTTGTTGAACAATTTTGGATGTCTGCTAAGTCCAAAATAATCAACAATGTATCATATAACTGCGCAAAGTAGCTGGAAAGCCTATTGTCTATCTCTGGAGCTTCATAAGAAGTGATCTTCTCTTTGATGATGCTGATGGGATAGACTCACTTCTTAATCAGGCTATATTTGATTCTATACAGCTTATGGGGTATGAGGAGGATTTAACTGTGTTAACATTCAACAAAACTTTGTTTTCACCCCAATGGAGGTTTTTATTTCATACAATGAATCATTGTATTAGTTCCAAAAGCACATCTTGGGATCAAATTCCCACTAACATTGCCACTGCAATCATTTGCTTAACATCTAATCAAAAAATATAATTTTCAAAAATATTTTTGTGATGGTAATGCTTAGACATTTGAGATGCGAAAGGAAGAAGTTTGTAATGTAACCCATATTTCATTTCAATCTTTTAGATAAACAGCTAAGATGGTTTTAAAAACCTTTACCTTTAGATCATTTTTTCTTTGTAAATACTTTACAATAAAAGTTTTTTTTCCTTTATGGTTAAAAAGGATAAACATTTTTTTGGAAAAGTCACACCTTTATTTGCTCTAATTTGGACAACCAAACTGAAGGATGAGGGTGCCCCTTCAGAAAGACCATCTGAAGCACAACCTACACCCGTCTCCACCTCGAACAATTGAAGCAACTGTTGACCCACCTCTGACCCATCTCCTAGACCATCACCTTCTAAGTGACCCACTATTCCTGATTCTATTCTAGAAAGTTTCTGGAGGGCATCATGCGGAGGTCCAGTCATCCCATGATAAATCCTTTCAAGGGAATGAGGGTAACATGACACTCTAATGAAATTTGTCTATGATCTTTGTATCCTCTTTGTTTACACAGGTTTCCGATCAATAGCCGAGGAATTTCAACACTTGAAGGCACATAACAAGAAGCACAAAAAGCATGCCAAAACCTGTTAATCATACACCACAGAGCCAAATGGGGATGAAGAGTGTCCTCATTGAAGCAAAGACTTGGCAGGAAAGTAGATCCTTAAACAAAAACTTGATGCCAAAAGAAGTAGAACCTAAACAGAGGAAGAAGTCCTGCCAAAGTTGACCACATTCATAAAGATCAACTATTTGATGAGATTCCTGAAGATACATTGGATTATATGGAGACTGAGGATGCTCAAGATGTGGGGAGGACAAGAGATGTAGTGGATGAAGAGAAGGAGAATGCTGAAGATGACTTATTACTAGAAGACTACTGTAGTACTGCTCAACATTTAAGTACATGACCAGGTACTAAAAAGTGTTAGTAATTGACAAGGAAAAAGTTTATACTAGACAGACCAATTAGTTAGTACTTGACGGATCCCCTAAGTTAGTACCGTTCGAAGAGAAAGATAGTACCGATAGCACAATATGAAAGTGTACAAGATGGATCAACTGAAGAATGAAGAGGCTACTCAAACTACTCAAATACCTACTTCAAACAATATTTGGAGATGATGAAACAATATCATAGGTTATCTCAAAAGAGGCCAAGCCAAAGCAGTTTCAAGAGAGAAGGAGAAAGGAGTAGAGTTTAAGGATATTGAAGAGACTGAGAGACCTAGGCCTACTTCAACTAGATCATTGTTGACATTAAATCCTCTTCCAAAGATTGATCCAAAAGACAAAGGGAAAAATAAAATTGAAGAGGAATATTATTCTGAAAAGTGCAATCAGATGGTATGTCCTGAAGCTGAAAAGAATTAAGCAGCTTGCCGAGTGATGAAGAATGGCTAGAAAGTACAAGAAGAATGGGAAGGTGATGAGGAAAGAAAGAGATTAGCTAAAGAAGAAGCTACCAATAATGCTCTCATAAGAAATTATGATGACATAAAGGCAAGAATTGAGGCTGATAGACTTCTTGCTGAAAAACTTTCAGAAGAAGAAAGAGAGCAATTTACGATAGAAGAAAGAGCAAAATTCCTTCATGACACAATTGTTGCTCAAAGAAAATTCCTTTCTCAACAAAGGATCAAAAGCTATCAGGAATAGACCACCTACAAAAATGAAGAAAACTAAGTATAACCAACTTGATGCTGAAGTAGAATAACCCAAACTTGTGTCTTATATCTTGCACTATCTATGTGACTTCGAACGTATACCCAAATCTAATGTATAAGGAGACAGCAATCTCTTAACAGTTATCCTCATCTTCTATGAGACACATAACCAAAGTGATAGCAAATGTGAGCATTGAGCACCATAAGAAAAATCATACACCTTTGCTAGATTTGTCAAGTCTTCGTTATAACATTGAAAACACAAACAAGTTACCTCCTGCTAAAAGGTATGATAAAAGACAAACCTAAATAATTCCACTTCACCGTCAAATAAGTGATAAACAATCTTCTTCGTAACCACATCTTCAATAAATACGAGCCTTTAATTCAGTTAAGAATCAAAAACAAAAAAAAATCTTATGTGTGTGTTATCTGATATCTGTCAAAGCTAGTAGTACTAACTTCTTTTATCGGACAAGGCTAGCAGTACTAACTTCCTTTAACTCAAACAGTATTAACATAGGAAGCAGTATTAACTTTTTAATCCTAAGCAGTAGTAACTAACTGCTTTTACCACAAGCAGTAGTAACTGCTTTTTAACGCTAGCAGCACTAATTTAAACAAACAGCAGAAACTATATCCAAGCAGCATTAATCTTCTTTAACAGCATTAACTTTGTATATAAATCCAACAGTAGTAACTATCCTATTACCAGTTGTATACCAGCTGATCTAGATCATTGCCTTGAAAGTTTCCATGTCTTCTGATTTAAGCACGATAATGATCAAGAATAACATTAACATCCTTCTCTTCCAAATCATGACCACCATAGATACCATTAGTGCAAACCCTAACTTTATACAATCACGGCTTATCAAGAAAACCCTAAAAGAGTTTGAATAAATTTATACCAAGCCGTGTATACACCACATCAGATCTGAGAAAAATATAAACAAACCCTAATTGTCTAGGGTTTGATCAGTTAGAGCACAACGGATCAAAAAGAAACCCAAATAAATAGTAACAAAGCTTACCAATCGTATTGCATACCCAAATAGGTAGAGAGGACGATTATAAGCATCATTATAGCACTGAATCTTCAAAACCCCATAAAACTTTCACCACATGATTTCTTGAAAATTAGGGTTTTTAGAGTTTCTTTAAAACCTTGTAGATCCTAGATCGAGAGCCACATGGCTCTGATACCAATTGTGGAAACCTAAAACACGTGATAGGTTCTTTGATCGTTTAAGCTCCTGTTTGTTTAAAACATGATCTAGGTTGAATTAATAACAAAGACGAAATATTCAAACGTTGAATCATTGTTATTAATACAAGGTTTTTCATCATCATCACCTAAGATACATGACTACTACAAGCCCCAATCTTACATGTTCAATGGTAAGACAGTTACATCAACAAACTGTAACAGGAATCATAAGATTTTTGAGGCTACACCACCATGCTAGCTTCTATCTCTTGTGGGACGTGTAAACCTACACACACAACATGTTTTACACCTTTGGTGCACACACACTTTTTGGCATACTAAAACTATATGCCTGGACCTCCTTTTATATCATAAGGAGGTTAGGGTTTACATGGAAACTAATAAAAGATATTAAATAAGTAAATCATCTAATGTTTATCTTGATATCATTTATCTTTATCTTTATGTTGACCAAATCTTCATTCTCTCCTACATCTTGTAGAATCTTGCACTGACAACTTTGGTCCTTCTTGTTTCCATCTTGTTTCATTCATGTTTTGTCTTATGAACTCAAATATAATTCCCAACAAAATATAAGGCTTAGAATCTTAGCAATAAACTTTAGGGGCTAAATATGTCATTTCTATAAATTAGTTTAGACTTAACACTAAGTTTAAATGTAGAATAAAATTAGATTTGAAACACAAGGACCATTGTTGCCAAGTTTAAAAACATAAACCGGTTATAACATTTTTCAAACACATTTCGCTCCACTCACACATTCATATTAAAAAATCCAAACATATTTCTCTCTACACATCTCGCTTGCTTCAAACTAAGAAAATCAAAACTCGTTTTTAAGGCAAAAGGTATACTACTACTCGTTCCTAATACATTTCTCATCATATTGGCAAAAAGAATTAGGTTAAAACTTCATTTATCACTCGTAATCAGTTAAAAACAGATTAGGGTTCATAAGTTAAAAGTTGTAGTTTTTTTATAATTAGTTGAGGAATTTTGTACGATAAGGTGCGTATGAAATAGTTTTTGTTATATCTCAACCATTGTTGAGATATTTTGATTTTTGTTTGATGAATAAAGCGAAACATGAGTTATAGGGATAAATAGTTGTGGGTTTGTGTTTAGATGCCTCTCATAAGCTTCCTTATGCTAGTTGATGACATCAAATAATGTTACTTTTATAGCATCATTTATCCCATGTATATTACCCATTTTATATAATTATTTCAAGAATTGGTGCTTAATTGGTTAAAGTTGTTATTTGCAGTAATTATGGAGCAATTGGTGAAGTTATGTTAAAAGGCACACATTTTGGAGCTTAAATGAAGAGTTCGAGAAAGTCTACTGATCTGATAGCAAATACGCCGTATTATTCTAGACCTATACGACGTATCCAAGACTTTGAAAAATCAAAAGACAATTGTCTGACTTTGAAGAATATGCCGTATCCACCTCCACGACACGCCGTATATAATACTTTGATCAATGAAGAAGAACAAGCTAGTTGTACATCTATACGACGTATCTATCAAGAATATATGGCGTATTCGTGCCTACACTTCACATACAATCACGAAGGATTAAAGACCCAATACGCCGTATCCAGGTTTATTATACACGAAGATTCTAAAAGATATCAACCGTGGTCCTTACTCTAAGAAATCCCCAATATGCTGTATCCCACATCGCCCGATACGGCATATCGACCTGTTTCCAAACTCTATAAATACAAGACCCTAAACTCAGTTTTATGTATGCAAGTGAAACCCTAAACTACCAAGTCGACCAAGAGACGAATAGAAGAGCATAGAAGGTCAAAAAAAGCCTCAAGATCATAGGAAAACTTTTATAATCGTCACGCAACCAAATACGCATTCGGTTAAGGTTTCTTTTCTTTAATCGTTCATATATGAAACCGTGTGTATTTTTACATTGACTATCAGCTAATACCTTTTAGGTATCAGCCATGTTTATGAAGGTTTAATGTTTGGTTTGTTTATCTCGATTGCTTAAGTTATCGTTGATTGTTGATTATGTTTATCAATTTATACTTGTTTACGTGCTTAAGTATGCGACCTATCATTCAACTGGGTCTAGTCCTACATATTTAATGTGCTGTAACTTCGGTGTTGTTTGGGCGTAGGTTAAGAGTCCGGGATAGCTCTACATATTGCAACTTATATATCTAGAATCATAGGATCACAAATATTGACCTATCTTTACCAAGGGTTTAGTGAGCTTAGTTGGACTAGCAGGTGACCCTAGGATCAACGAGTACATTCTTATTTCATTTATAAGGACTCGGAAAATGGACTACTAGTATATAAGATGCCGTTAAGCAGTAAGTGGTTAAAGTCTTAATGAGCTAGGGTTTAGTAAGAGCACCATTATTAATCTCCTAAGATAGATCATAATCAACAAATGCTTGCTTTATGCGGATGCGTCTAATTATGATAGAATTAGCGTGTCTAGGTCTTAGGAAGAAGTACCGCCTAAGTCTAGGAATGATATGCCCTTCGAGATAAGTCAATCATGGCACTAAATAAAGAAACATGTGTTTTATCGGATTATTCATGGTTGATACGTTTTCTTTACAATAGTGTTTGACCTCTCCTCTATCGTTTGTTCATCTTCTTGTGTGTGTTTATTGCTTTACTTGTCATCAAAACATTAGGTTAGATAACTTAGGTTTAGCATAAATTAGATTAATTTAGTACTAACATAGATAACTAAAATACTGACAGAATTAGGAATTAATGCTCTCACTCTTAGTGATCGACACCTTACTTACCAACAAAACTATAACTGATCAGGTACACTGCCCGTTAAAATGTTATTTTAGGTAAAGTTGGAAAAATATAAATAGTAAAAACTTGATACATAAAATACCTACTCATAACGATACAATCACTAGTATAACTCATCTATGCTTCTTGGGATTTATTTTACTTGGAAATTTTGATTCTTAGGTGCGTTAGGTTGAAAATGGTGTAAGTGTTGCTTGTTTGATGTGCTCTGAGTGTTTATGATAAAGGTTGAGTACTATAACATATGTTATTGGCCTCCTAAAATGTTCCTAACAAGTTTGCCATATGATTCTCTTCTAAAAGTGCTCGAATTGCCATGATCATGCTTAAAATGTTGTTGTATTCCTGTGGAAAGTGATTCTGTGATGTTATCATTGTATTTGTGATGATTGTTAGTAGTGCTTGCAGGTTTTTAATTGGTAAAACCTGAATTAAGTGCTTATAAATGAAGCCAAACATGTCTTGTATGAATAAAGCGAAACATGTATTGTTGGAATAAAGCAAAACATGTTTTCCGAGCGAAACATGTTTCACTTATTCTCTATACTAAGCGAAACATGTTAGGTTTATCTGAGCGAAACATGTTAGGTTTATCTGAGCGAAACATGACTGACCTTGTCTGAGCGAAACATGTTAAGTTGTTTTCAAGTGAAACATGCACATGTACATTTTCAAGTGAAATATGACATGATTATGAAAAGAAACTCTGCCTAAAATTTTTTAAATTTGTAAATTACTTTCTTAGGTTTCCATGTTTCATAATGTGTTATGCTTGTATGTTCATTTGCTGCTCTCTAATGGAATGTGTGTCTTAAGTTCCCTTGGAAATGTCATGTTGACTACTTTGAGTTGACTTTTGACTATTGACCTTAGTTGACTTATTCGTAGAGTGTAGTAATTCCGTCATGTTTGCATGAAACCTAATCATAGATCAACCATATCATCAAAGGATAACCAGAATAATTCAGTAAAATATATTTGTTGTGTATATAAACTATAGCGGTTATTTCTTAAGCAGAATCATGAATCCTTAAGAAAAACAACAAGTTGTTGCTCGTGATGATAAATGGGTTCCATTCTCTGAAAGAGTTAAGATTAGCTCTAGCAATATCAGACTGGAAACCACTGTGCCACAGAAGGAAGAGACATTTCAAGTAGTGATTGATCTCGTCAAGAACTCCACCTGCTTCAAAGCTTTCACTATTTATGCAGATGTTCCAGAAATATTTATGCAGCAATTCTGGTATTCCATCAAGAAGGTTTAAGGCACTGATTCTTATGAATTTCTACTTATAAAAAAGAAATGTAATGTCAATGCTGAAGTCTTTAGGACAATTCTTGATATCTGTCCAAGAGTGGAAGGTGTAGACTTCATGGATGTTCTAGATGATGATACTGCACTCACCTTTCTCATTGATCTTGACTACAAGGGTCCACTGTACAAGTACACCAACATGTTTGTGGACCACATGCACCAGCCATGGATAACTCTGGTAGCTATAATCAACAAGTGTCTCTCTGGAAAGACGACAAGTAATGACAAACTCAGAAAGTCCAGAATTGACGTACTATAAGGGATGTTTAATAGAGAAAATGTTGACTATCCCAAATTGATTTGGGAAGATCTTGCTTACCAAATTGATCACAGAAAAGAAAGAAATCAAGACGAGAAAACATGCCATATCCCTGATTCACCAAGATCATCATCAATTACTTCCTGAAACAACACAAATCTGTCACCAACCTCAACTATCAACACTACCATACAATCAAGGATGATGGTATTGTAAGTAGGTTAAAGTTTGTCAGAATAGGTAAAGATTATCAAGAATATTGACTTCCCATTCCTGAGACTATGCTGACTGAAGCAATTAAACAATCTGAATCCTATAAAATGTTCATCAAGTATTCTACTGGTCAGTTTTCCCCAAGAAGAGCAGAGGCAAAGGTTCACAAGGAAAGAAGACTGCTGATGAATCTCAAGAAACTGTTGATGTATCTGAAGAGTCTAAACCTGAACCTGAACCAGTTAAGAAAAAAACTTCTAGCAAGAGAAGAGTCAAGAAGAAAGTTACACTGTTTACTGATGATAACATTATTTCTGTTGATCCTGATGCCGCTTTAGAGTTAGCTAAGTCTATCAGCCAAACTGAAGCTAAAGAAGCAGAAGCAACAAGGAAAGTCCATGCTACATATGCAAGGATCGTGACTGAATCTGTCTCTGAAACTGCTAAGAAGAAGCTTGGTGGCAAAAGTTCTAAGAGTGTAGTCATTCAAGACACTCCAAGTGCTCCAAAGTCAAAACACACCACTTTAAAGACTAAGCTTAAAGGTGCTCCTTTTCTTACTCCAAAAGAACAAGAGGCAGCAAGAAGACAAGCAGAAGATAAGCAGAATAAATCCAAGTACTATAGGCTCAAATAAAGGAACTGGTAGTAAACCAGGGGTTCCCGATGAGTCTACAGTTGTCTCTGCTACCTCAAGGGAAGGAACTGGTATTAAACCAGGGGTTCCCGATGAGGAAAATGACATAACTAAAGAGAAGGTTATTCTAGAATGGGGAGATGAACAAGACAGTGAACATTTTGATGATGATAATGATGATGTTAAGAAGGATGATACAGATGGTGATGCTGATGATAAAGGCGATGGTCATATCAATGATACACAAGATGCTGATGATGAAGATGTCAAAACTAAATCCGATGAAGAAGATATCTATAAGTATAAGATTTGTGTGCGCAAGGATAAGGATGAAAAGATGATTAATGCTGAAGTTGATGATTATGATAATGGTGATGAAGAAGTTACTGATGCAGCAAAGGTAGATGCTGAAAAAACTTCAGAAGTAAAGGATGATCCTAAAAAGACCAAACTCCCTCCATCAAGCTTAAGCTTATCTGTATCTTCAGGTTTTGGTGATCAATTCCTTAAACTTTCTTTTGATTTTTCTTTAGTTAGTACTGTTAAGGATACAACAGATTTGGAGATCAACTCATTATTGGAAGTTAAGATCCAGTCTGAAGTTCCACATACCCAGTCTCTTTCCGTGCTTAGTGTATCTATATCTATGATTTCTGAACCCACAGTTCTCACACCAGTACAGGAATCTCCTTCAACTGCTACTGCAACAACTCTACCTCCTCCATTTGTCTCCACCACACCATCTGTACCTCAACAAACAACAACACCAATCCTCACACCAACAATCATAACTGATGCTCCAACCGTCACCACTGCTGTTCCTGAATCTAATGCACTCATTGTAGTTGAATTAAGAGTTGCAAAATTAGAAAAAGATGTTTCTGAGCTGAAAACTGTTGATTACTCTACTGAAGCTCTTGCTATACTCAAGTCCCAAGTTCCGTCTATAGTTGATAACTACCTTGGATCCAAAGTTAGAGATGTCTTTCAAAAGGAACTGCAGAAACACACAGCAAATCTTATTCAGAAATATTCTCTGCATTAGTTTTTTGAATCATCCAAGAAATAGATATTAACTATTGATCTAGAACAAGGATCCGAGAAGAGTGCTTCAGAGATTCTGAAAATCAAGAGGGAATACGCTGAAAAGCAACAGACGCCAAAGTTTACTATCAAGTCTACTGATGAGGCAGCCCTCAAAGAGTATGATTTGAAAATCGCTCTCTACCAATTCATGCATGCAAACAAGTCTTTTAACAGGAAATCCTACCCATCATTGATTGTACCATGCACTGATGGAAGCATTGATTGAAGATGAAAATGCAATGGATAAGGGAGTCGCTGATACTGTTAAAGATCACAAGAGAAAGCATGATGATGATGAAGACGATGATAATGAAGACCCTCCAGCTAGACCAAACCAGGGTAAGAAGACCAAAAGGAGAAGAACTAAAGAGTCTGAGTCTTCTAAGAAGCCATCCTCCAATAAGGAAACCCTAAAAGGTAAAGCTCCAACTAAAGGATCTAAAATTGGTAAGTCTGCTTC
>BQNB010134214.1:0-18344 GCA_026074375.1 Tanacetum coccineum | reverse complement strand
AAAGAAAATTTCCTAAAAAAGAAAAATATTTTTTTGATAATTTTTGTATTTTTTATGAATTTTTAAAACTTTTAACGAAATTAAATTATAAAAAATACTAAACTATTTTTAAAAATTTTAAAAAAATTACTAAAATTACTTTACTCTAAAACCTACCTACGAAAAATAAGAAACCCAAAATTCAGCGTATGAATAAGCTGAAAATAAGCTCAAACGAGCTTATAACTATAAGGGGCCAAACACCCTTAAATACCAAGGTGCCCAAGGGTCTAACAGAAAAGACCCAAGGGCACAGCGGTAAGAGTATTTATAAAGAAGAGGTGTATTGAGGGTTGAGACCCGGGTTCGAGTCTTGCTCACCCGGGTTTCCTCTTATCTCCCACTTTTTTTTTAGAAAAACTTTTTACACAAACTTAATAAGCACATGGGGCTTATCATTTTTTATAACTACGGCTTTTTGAGAATGCTTATAAATAAGCTGGAAAAAGGGCTTATTGATGGCAGTTTGCTTAACTAAGCTTAAGGGCACATGGACTTTTTTCTTTTTGACTGTTAGCACAAAATAAGCAAGGAAAGTGGACAATAAGCAAACATAGGCACAACAGCACCCTCAATAAGCAACTAAGAATACTAAGATAGCAATTAAAAAGCACAAAAATAAGCTGGAACAAGAATAAGATATTTCCTACACTATGCTTAAAAAATCAAATGGTTGGCCACTTTATGGCTAGATTTAAGCACTCTAGGGGCTAACGGCGTAATGCACTAGGGCTTATCAATGGACCTAAGGGCAGTCTAAAAAGCTAAAAAGAACTAAGGGCTTAAGGACAAATAAGCTAGAAAAGTGGGCTTGAAAAGGGTGTCTAGCACCAGGGGAAATGAACTAGTAAGGGGGGGGGGGGGGGGGGGGGGGGTTGGGGGGTGGGGGGTGGGGGGCTTAATTTGGCAGCTTAAAATAAGCTGTCAAATAAGCTCAAAATAAAAAATAAAGTTAAGACAGATTTAGCATAGCTTAGGGTGAGCTTATGCTCAAATTTTAAGCTTCTAAAAACACTTTAAAGCTGCTGATTTTTGCAAAAAGAAATAGGCAATTTGACTTTTGAAAAACTTGAAAAAAAATGTTGACAGAATTTGTACAAAACACAAGGAACTCCTAAGGCTTTGGCTAGTTGGTTTTGCACACACAAATGACACCAAAATAGCACTACAACTTAGGTTTACTAAAGCTTATCCAAATAAGCTCTTTGAGTATCTTTTAAAACCAACAGTTTTAAGGAACAACTTAGAAAACTTGAAAAACACTTTTTGGACTTAAATTTTTTGGAAAACAGACTTAAAAGAGCTTAATGACTTAAGCCAAAGTTGGCCAAGTGACACCAACCCATAACCTTGCCATTTTGACCCATTTTGGGCTTAACCCAAACACCCCTTTATAATTTAAAAACGGATTTTAAAACTTATAAAAACTGATTTAAGCTCAAAATTTTAAAGACAACTACTAATCATGCAATATTAAACAATAAAAAGTGAAAAGCAAAAACAAATAAGCACTTGAAAAAGAAGCTCATAAGCTAACAGTAGAAATAAGCTAACTAGACAGTTTTTAGGCAAATGACAAGTAAATGATACAAGAGCAACTAAAGGGCATTCTTAAGCATAACTAAACACATATAAGCACAAAAAGTCATCAATAAGCTGAAAAATAAGCAATGCTACAGTAACTTTTAAGCAAAAATTTAAAAAGGAGTATACCTTGATCCTTGCTCAAAACAGGATTATGTGAAACCTAAATAAGCTCTAAAACCACCGCCCTTAGCTTATAAATAAGCTATACTAAACAACCCAATGAGCCATCCAAGTTTGCTCATTCATCCTTAGCTTAATCACACAGTAACTTTTTTTTTCCTTTTGAATTTTTCTTAAATTTTTGTATAAAGGTTTAAAAACAGGTTAAAGATGGCTTATATTAAAATGCATAAATGATTTTCAAAGAAGTAACAATAACATAGGAACACAAAGTTAAAGGCAAACTGAATTACATTAAAAAAAGAGTACAAACACATCAAAGTCAAATTAATTAAAATAGCTAAACGAGCAAAAACTACACTATAAAAAACTACGTCCTTGCCCTCAAGGGGCTTACAAAATCTAAATATAATAAACGAGCCAAGGGTTGGACTTTATTTGGACTCTTTCCTCTCATTCACTTGTGTGCTTCTTTGTAGAGACATAAACAGCTCTTTGTGCTTGTTGTGAGTGTGTAAACACAAGAATCAATCCTGGCCCTTGGTTTTGAGTGCTGCCCACTCAAAGTTGATCTAAACCTTTAATCGAATTGAGGGTTTTTGGATTGCCACACGTGGACAAGGAAAAAAAAAAAAAAAAAAAAACCATGTGGGGGGTGGGTTTTTGTTATTGTGTATGGGTTTGGAATGTTTGGAGGATCACACGAAAGCTGAAAGTGACAGGATTTGGGGTTTATGAATGTTTGGCGGTAAAAAGGTTGTGGAAGATGTATAAGTACTATCAAAAACGGGGTGAGGGTTTGGGGGTTGTTTGTCACAAATTGGTCCCCGACATGGTTATAGTGTCATTGCAAATTCTAGTCCATGTGTTTATAAACTTTTGGATTTGACAAAAAGGTCCCCCAAATGTTATATAGTTTATTTTTCAATCATGTCCTTGTGAGTTATAGCTTTGGAGTGATTGGGCAGGAATGCCCTTGTGTTAAAATACTTTGGGAAAATGGCAGCATGAGACCCCTCACAAGCATTTTCTTATATTCTTTCATAAAATAAGTTAGGGAACTTGGCAATTTTGGCCCATAAACCTTATTTTTTCTTCACTATTTGACTTTTGATTTGTTGGGGTTGACATTGGTTGACTTTTTCCACACTTGGGCTTTAGTCCTTGACTTTGTTCTTTTCCCACGCTTTTCCCATTCCGTGTCCGGTTATGTCGTTTTGGCTTCGTTTTTCGTCCTTTTCTTAGATGTAATTTAAATCAAAGAACTCTTAGATCACAAGCCCAAGACAAAAGTAATTTCTTTTGTTTTTTTTCAACCATAGAACCTAAAAATATAAATGAAGCACTAAAATATGAAAGTTGAGTAATTGCTATGCAAGAAGAATTAAACCAATTCCTATCAAATGATATTTGGGAATTAGTCCCAAATCCTATGGATATGACCATAATTGGAACTAAATATGTATTTAGAAATAAGCTTGACGAAAATGGTGTCGTATCTAGAAATAAATCTAGGCTAGTTGCCCAAAGTTATAATCAACAAGAAGGAATTGATTATGACGAAACTTATACACGCATAGCTAGACTAGAATCCATAAGAATATTGTTAGCTTATGCATGCACACTAGACTTCAAATTATTTCAAATGGATGTAAAGAGTGAATTCCTTAATGATTTTATCAATGAGGAGGTTTACGTGGCACAACCTCCGGGATTCATTGACTTCACAAAACCTAATCATGTCTATAGACTTAAGAAAGCTCTTTACAGACTCTAACAAGCTCCTAAAGCTTGGTACGATAGATTGAAAGCTTTTCTTATTAAACATGATTACACTATGGGAATGGTATATAACACACTCTTTACTAAAAAGAAGGACCCCAATCTCATCATTGTCTAAATATATGTCGATGATATTATATTCGGATCAACTTGTCAAGAAACGTGTGATGATTTTGCCAAAATCATGCATGACGAGTTCGAAATAAGTATGATGGGGGAACTAAATTTTTTTTATTACTACAAATAAAACAATTAGAAGATGGTATATTCTTTAATCAATCAAAATATATAAAGGAGATGCTTAAGAAATTTGGATTAGAAGACTCTAAGCCAATGAAAACTCCTATATCCATGGAAGCAAAACTCACAAAAGACGTAGAAGGTGAGTCCGTAGATAACACCAAATATAGAAGTATAATAGGAAGTTTATTATACTTAACGGCAAGTAGGCCCGATATTATGTTTAGTGTTTGCCTTTTTGCACGCTTCCAATAGGATCCTAAAATCTCTCACCTTGAAGCGGTTAAACGTATCTTCCGATACGTTAAAGTCACTATGCACTTAGAATTATGGTATCCTAAGGGGTCCGGCATAGAAACCATAGTATATGCGGATTCTGATCATGCGGGAGATTATGTGGACCGAAAAAGCACTAGTGGTATTTGCACATTTATAGGATGTTGTTTAACATCTTGGTTCTCGAAGAAGCAAACCGCTCTTGCTATTTCAACTACCGAAGCCGAATATGTAAGCGCCGAAAAGGCATGTCAACAAGCACTATGGATGAAACAAGCTCTCGTAGACTATGGCATTAGGTTAGATGACATTCCTATAATGTGTGATAACAAAGGGGCTATAGACTTGAGCAAAAATCCCGTACAACATTCTCATACAAAATACATTGAGATTCATCACCATTTCCTTCGTGACAATGTTTAAAAAGGAAATATTTCCATAGAAAAGGTGTCATCGGAAGATAACATTGCCGATATTCTAACTAAACCCCTTAAACGTTAGCCCTTCAATTACTTACGTCTAGGTCTAGGAATGATGGAACAAATTGATTAAATGCTTACTAAGTAGTATCATTACCATAAATGACTGATAAGGAACTTAAAAGTAAATAAGAACAATGAACTAAAATCAAAACTAAGATGCCAAAATCGAAAAACTAAGAAATTGTTTTATCAGATGGGCGGCCTCATTAATTCTTAACGGGCGGTCCCCTTAAAATTAAAGGGGTCGGCCATACAATTAAGGGGACCGGCCATCTAATAGTAGGAAAATATTTTTTATTATTATTATTTTTTTCTCTTTCTGAGTCTAGCATTCTATTTTGCACAAAATCAAAAATTGGGAACTCTTTAAAAGAACAATCTACATACAAGATTACGTAACCTTGGTTTAGCCAAAATTTAAGATTTTCTACTTATGTATATAAAAGTTCCAATTCACTTTAACAAAATCCTTCTCATAACTAGGAGTACATGAAAAATCCATTTTCATACATTGTTGATATATGCTAAAAACATTTTTCAAATCATGCATAATGATCTCACATTTGATGCTAAAAATATATAATCTAATATATACTTTGACTATTTTGTTTGAGCAACATTAAATCAAGGAGCACTTGGATTATTTCTTAGGTTTTCCTTTCTTAAAGTCGAAATAATCATCACTCCACATTTGTTACATATAGACACACACTAGGCTTATAAATGCAAACACAAGTCTCTTTTAAATGCGTTTACAACACATAGGGTTTGTCTAAGAAATCTTAAAAGCATTACAACTATTTAGAGTATTAAAACTATTTGTATAATATGGTTTCTATTGAAGACTTTATTTTACCTTTTTACATGCTTGTCTACATGTTATTCTTGCTAAATACCCTTAGACTTGATCATGCTTGAAACAAAATTACAACTTTGCTTGCCTATATTCTTGCTTGCTAAATGTTGTAGTCTTAGTTGCCATAAAAACTAGGACTTGCTGCAAAATGGCCACAAAACAGACCACCTTTTTACCATTTCCTGAAACAAAACAAAAATCTGGACTTTCTGGACTTTCCAGGTGGCGGCCCCCTTAAATCAAACGGGCGGTCCCCTTAAAATTAAAGGGACCGGCCATACAATTAAGGGGACCGGCCACCTGAGACACGATTTTTACTGTTTCTTTTTGCTCTTTGACCCTCTTTCACATAGACTTAGCTATAATTTCCCCCCCCGCCACCCCCTGAAACATCACCAACATCCCTTGGATTGACTTTCCAACAATGTCCATCTTTCCTTAATTACACCATTCTCCTAGTATAAATCAACCCTCATCCTCAACACATTTTCCACACTCATCTTGTCTTCTCCAATGTCTTCCCCTCATAATCCTTCACCCAAACCTTCAAAGGTTGCCAAAATATCCGTAAGACCCATTTGGAGAAAGAAGTTGAACTCTTGTCACACATCAAATATAGATGATGTTAACTTACCCACTCAAATTTCCAAACCACAATCTCCTCTCAATCAAAATCAACCATCTCAAGAGAACTATCCTACCACTCAAACAAACCATGATTCTTTACCCTCTCACTCACTTCCACTTGGTGATTCTTGCAACACTAATGTTGGACACACTCCCTTTCCATCACAAAGTATCAATCAATCTCAAACCCTATTTCCTTACTTACTTGTCAATCTACATGTTGCTAGTGTGCTTCATGCTCAAACTCTACCATCACCTCAAGGTGACAACCATACTGAACCTCTACTTCCTCCATCTCCAAGTAGAGTAATGCTCATGAATGACATTAATCAACTTCAAGACCTATCAAACCTCCTAGCCAAAATTTAGATCAAGTTGAACAACATGTTGGTTATTGTCCTTGTTGCATATACACCCAAAAACAATTATTAACCTTGAGTGAAGATATCGATTGGATTGAATTTCTTCTCACTCGACCACAACCACCACCTCAAATCTAACGTGACTATCCTCCAACAACCACCTCTGCTCCAAACTCTCCACCAACAACCAACTAAGCATAATACATGCCGACTTTTCTTTCAAAATAAATGACCAACCCTCTCCTTTTGCAAGCAAGTCCTATGGAATTCTAGGAATATTAGAACCTATGTAGTTTACTTCTATTAATATGCTTCAAGCATATTATCTTTATTTGATGTATGCATAATTGTGTTTTATACACAATTTTTATGTTTAATGAATGCTCCTTAGTCTCATATTTTTTATGCACTTGCTTTCTTCTTGGTTGGTTGAATTTTTCATATCTATAAAAGTTAAGCCTAGTTGATATATATTTGTGATTATTAGTTTACACAAATAACTTGACACTTGTTAAGCATTATCCACATGTTTAAATATTTTTCCTATCTGCTACATGTTAGAGATAGTTTTCTTGTTCTTCTAACTTGTTTTGTAGCAAAGTTATCAATAGCTCGATTCCTTGATGCCCTCGAACGAGAGGGAGTACACATCAAGGGGGAGCATTCATCTCGTCGACTTTTGACATATTCATCGACGAAGCCTTTTTGATTCTACAAAAAGGGGGATAAATGGAAATAAGACTCACTAAATACTTGTTTAAAAACAATTTTACATTTAATGAGTTTAGATTTTGTAATCATCAAAAAGGGGAGATTGTTGATAGAAATAATGCCTAAAAATGTTATTAATATTTTTCGATCTCTCTACGTTTTGATAATCACAAAATGTAAAAACGATTAATGAAAAATTATTTGTAAACAAGTACGAGTAATTAGTAGTAAATTTTCATTTTGAAAATTTAATCACTTAAAGGTATGAATAAACATATGCTTAATGCATTTTATGATCAAATGAATTTTTATTCAACCTTACATTTTTTATAAAAATGTCAAACATTTTTTTAACTTTTACAAAACATTTTGGATTTAAAAGAAACGTTTTATTTAAAATAAATATTTTGAATTCAAATTTTATACCTAAAAACGGCTAGAAATGTTCTAGAAAACACCTCATCTAGAAATGACAAAAAAGGGAGCGTCTGGCCTGGGCGGCCCTCTTAATTATAAGGGCGGTCCCCTTAATAATTAAGGGGACCGGCCCCTATTTAAGGGGACCGCCCAGACAAAAAGCCAGCTCAGCTGGCCTATAAATACTGGACTATTCCCCACTGTTTTTCGTACTTTTTGCACACACTTTCTTTCTGTTCTAAATCAGTTTATACTTTCCTTTATTTCCTTTGATCATTTAATCATAAAGCCTTGTGTCCAAGTGATCCAAGGTTTGATCCTCAAGTGCAAGAGAATAATACTTCCAATCATCAAGTGAAGAACTATTATAGCTTAGTGTGTGTCCTTGCAACCTTGTTGTAATTGTATCATATCTTGTAAATCATTTGTGTATATTGTAAAAGTGTGTATCATAGTTGTGTATACTAAGTAGATTATGGTGATCATTGTAAGTATAGATAGATCGGGTTGATCTTAGTAGGTTGTGTTTGATTGGTGTGATTAAGATAGTGTTAGTTAAAGTGAAATTGTAAGAAAAGTATAGAAAGGTTGTGAAGGGTAGAGAAGTTGTGAAGTGAAGAATAGTCATGTAGTGAAGAAGAAGTCGTGAAGTGGTGTGTTTTGTTGTGATAGATTGGTTCTAGCTAGGATTAGAACTCGACATTTCGCTTAGTGTCGGAAATTGGTGTAAGCTAAGTTGTGTACGGTTTTCTTCGCCTAAATGGATCTTGTTGACATAGTGAAGAAAACTCTCTAGTTTGGTGCTCGGGGAGTGAAGTAGGGCGAAGAGGTGCTTCGTTACCGAACCACTATAAATCCTCGTGTTGTGGTTTGATATTTCCATCTCTTATCGCTTATCTTGCATATTTATTTTATATCTTGTCATTACTTACTTGATTAGTTAAATTGCTCATATTGTGAATTCACATAAAATCGAATCTAAGTTTTTATAAACAAACATAATATTAATTTAAAAAGAGGTAAACTATTCAACTCCCCTTCTAGTTTTTCACAATTTTGAAAAGTGTGTTGATGCAGTTTTTGACTTAGGATTCGGGCCCTTTCTGGTCCCAACCGGCCTTTCGCTAAAACATAAAAGTTTTTTATTTTGACGTTTTACATAAAAACTCACGAGTTTTGATCTAAAAATGCTAGACTCTAGGAAAACATATGGGTAAAAGTTAGTGATTTGTCTTTTTAGAAAAATTAAGGTAGTTGCTGAATTTTTTCAAAAAAATGGGATTTTGAGCGTTTTAGTGTCCGTTTGAGCTTGAAAAACATTATAGAATATTATTAGATGATTAAGAACTTATTGGGTGCGTTCGGTCACGTTTAAAAATAGTAAGTCTATTTTCGGAAAGTTTATATATTAAGCATGATGTTGAAAATAAGAATAAATATAACCATTATTGGTGCGTCGGTGTTAACGGAAAACTTAATATTTTATTTGACGCTATTAATGTCATAGAAAATCTGAATTTTCTAGAAATGGAAACTGTCTAAAAATAAAAACTTTCTTAAAATAGTAACTTTCTAAAAATAGAAAATGTTCAGAAAAGTGGCGCAAATTAATTACGAGTATAATACTATTTATGAGAGCGCCTTAATAAATAAACTTAGGACGCACATGTGGATTCTATTATATTATACTTCATATAAATTTATATATTATATTTATTTCTAGTATATTTATGTGTATAATACTTATATATTAATATTATTATTGTAGTTATTATATTATAATATATATATATATATATTATCACATAGCATATCATATATTATTATTATAACATAGTATATATTATAATGCCTACCGACTATGCATTTATATACATATATATATATATATATGTACGACTTATGCATTTGTTCTATCGTATCCTTTTTATCTTTCTAACCGCCCGCCGTTATTCTAGGTCGCGGTTGAGACTTTTGTCTTCGTTTCTCTCATTGTTGATACTCATACTTGTCTATATTTCTTAAGGTGAGTTCATAGCCTCGCTTTTAATACTTAATCATTTTATAAAAACCCACGAGGGAGATACATACTTGTTTTGAAAAATTGAACACAAGTGATTTGAGTTGTATGTTGGACCCAGAAATGTGATATATTGCACTTGAGTATCCCTAATTTCATGAACCGTTAATTACCTATGATGTAAACGCTAGTACAATTAATAGATCTATTAGGTTTGACAACCCCGTCTGAGGGTATAAATTAAATCCTTTTGAGCACCCTATCAACGAATGATTTGTATTGAGACTTGGAGGTATGAGGCAATAATACCTAATAATTGGGCAACTTTATTTGCATACAGGATATGCGTTATTGTCAAGGTTCAGTGCCATGAGCTCGATGCAATAAAAACATAAACATTGTATGTGTTACAATGTCTCTTGATGAACTATACTTGTGTTCTACTTTTATTCTTATAAACTCTATGGATTCACTTAATATTATTGTTGACTTTTTAGCATGTTTTATCACAGGTGTGTATGCTTGCTTACTTGCTTGGATGGTAGTGATGCGCGGATATCAAACTTTCAAGACTTTGTTTATTATTCACATTCGATGAAAACTTTACCTAAATTTTAAGTCGTGTTTAAACTATTGTGGGTTGGCTATAAACCGTTTGGGACATGTTGTGACTATGATATTTCAATATGTCGAATGTGTATTCACATCGATGGAAAATTTACCATAAATTTTAAGTCTTTCAATGATTATTATTTTTTTTTTTCTTTTATTTTATTTTTTTTCTTCTGTGTTAACTATTGTGGGTTGGCTATAAACCGTTTGGGACATGTTGTGACTATGATATTTCAATATGTCGAATGTGAAAACTTATTTACAAAATGTCTTTTTTTAAGGTCGTTTTTCGTAACCATTACTTTGTGGCTATGAAGTCGCGCCCTCGGCCGGTCGTGACAGATTGGTATAAACTATGAAGCAACACCCATTGTTGTATTTCGCTGCGTGCCGAAATTTAGAGGTGTTAAAGATTGGTATCAGAGCACTGGTTATAGAGAACTAGGTCATTTTCAAAACCTAGACTATAACCGTTTTTCAAAATTAAGAGTCTTTCATCGTTTATCTGATATCCGCGCGCGGGTACTCCCTGATTCCTATTATATACTCCCTCGAGCATCTCTATTAATATTACATGGATAATAAGTGTATAACACTTGCCTTTCTTTTTGACCTTTTACGACTATCTTCGAGAGTTTAGCTATCTATCTATATAAGATAAATTATATAAGTATCGACTATTCCAGATTGTTTATACTTAATTGTAAAGGCAAATACTATTTAATTTATATAGAGATTTTATTTGCTTTTCGGTTACTTATGGCTATTATCGAGAGCGTCGTTGCTTACTTATATAAAATAAATTACATAAAAGATGACCAATTTCGGTCACTAATACCTACTTTCGGAGAATCGCTTTATTTATAAAGTTCTTTATAACTTTTCCAAGACATTATGAATGACACAATCGTCTTGTTTGTTTTCAAGACGTTGTGAGTAATACAACGATCTCTAGAACTTTTTTAAGAAATTGCTAGTGAATTGTCTCTAAAACTTCTCGTGATTTTAGATAATTCCCTTTTTGATAAGATTGAAATTTGACAAAGTTTGTCTATTCCTTTGGTTATCCTACTATTCGACTCTAAGTTTGAATACTCGCCTCATACTCTTGAAATACTTACGTCATCCCGTAATCCATCCCATGAAAACATGCCCACTAATTCGGTTACGCCTTTAACCTATCACTTCATAACCTTTCATTCTTTTGGGAACCGACTACTAACTTATCCTCGAGTAATGTGTCGTCTGGGAGTGTCTAATTTTGGAGCTTTCGAATAAAATTGGTGTGTTTGTGTTTTGATTTTGTTGTATTAATCTCTACCTAGTAAGTCTTTAATTTTGATTCTTGATTTTCTTGTTAGTTTTTAGCCATGCATTTTAATTTTTGATCCTGGAAATTCATGAGTTTTTATGTTTACAAGTTTGTTAAATAATTAGGCATGGCTTTGTATAGGGATTTAGAGGAATTAAAATGGTGTTTGGTTGATTTTGAAATGGGTTTTTAGGGCAGTTTGTTACCATCCGGTTGTGTGGTTAATTACGAATTATTTTTGAGTCATAAAGCACCTGGAAACGTTAATAGGGATGTAGGTATATGTCTTAAGTGTATGTGGTTCTTTGGATAGGGCCGTATCTCCTCTGGATGAGTTAGATATCGCCATTTTACTAAAACTAGTCAAATCTAGTATACCGTTGAGAAAATGAGAATAACTCCATATTTTTTTATTAACTTTTAAAAAGGGAATTATGATACCGATAGAGGACTCTTAGGGCTATCACCTTCCACTGACCTCACATCAATAGCATCAATATATTTCAAACTACGCACATTTCCATAAGCCACAAAAAATCAGTCACAAGTTCTTACGGACTGCTTTTGATCAGCAGCTTGTTGGGTATGTTTCAAAATATTTTTTGTCTATGGGGACCTGGTAAATTAGACTAGGAGGTAGAGAAATATCTTAGGTACATGTAGGAATTCGGATGAAATCATATAGACTCTCGAAGAATGACTTATCACCGAAACGGCAAAACTAGTAAAAAATTGAGACCAAAATTTGAATGAGTTATAAGTCCAACAATTTATATAGCAACACCTAAATATGTAAAACTGTAGGCTCTAGGTATTGAACAAACTTAGATTTGAGCGATCATTTCGGTCTTTGCGAACATACGGTTTAGGAGATATGTTAAAAATAGTGAAGAGGCAAAATCCAAAAAATAATGTGCACTTGTATTGAAGGGTAAAATGGTAATTTCACCTAGGTTCTGAAACTTTTTGGGCAGTGGGCCCTACATTTTTGGAAAATAGACTAGAAATGCTTTTCGTAGGCAAAAACCTCATATTGTTTTCATCTACGGATTAGAAATTAGGAGAGTTTTAAGATTAAGGTTTATTTAAATATTTGAGTGATCAAGAAGTTAAGGCTTATTGTTTTGGGGATTGTCTTTGGTTCGGCTAAGATCAAGAAGAAAAGGGGATCCATATTTTGATTTTGATCTTGCTCATACTCATTCTTGTGAGCTTCTTAAAACCCTTCTCAACTTATTTTTATGTGTTTATACTTTTATTTAATTTGCATGTTATTGAATCCATCAATTTATGTGTTTGTGTTATAGTTTTATAAACTAATTAAGTGGGTTTATAAAATTCATGAAGATGTGTTGATTAGTGAATTGATAAATTGATGGAGATGGGATTAGGATGTTGATAAGAGTGGATTTGTTGTTGGTTCATGTGGATGAAGATGATTATGATAGATTATTGTAAATTCGAAATTGAAAACTGGGCAGATATTTGAGTCATCTTGTAAGGGTCATAACTCGGTTATTCAAATAGGTTTTATTGATTTTCCAAAAGACTCAACTTCATTAATCATTACTCACTTTAACACAACAACCTCCAATCACTGTACGGTCATCTTAATCTTATCACATTGAAATGGATTTAATTATTTCATTTGGACAAAAGAATACTCTTGCTGAGTATATGATACTTTCCGGTGCTGACAACCGTCCACCTATGTTAGACAAAGACATGTATGATTCTTGAAAAAGTCAAATGGAATTATACATGCAAAATAGAGAGCATGGAAGAATGATACTTGAATCAGTTGAACATGGTCCTCTCATTTGGCCTACGGTTGAAGAGAACGGTGTGATCAGAACAAAGAAATATGCTGAATTATCTGCTGCTGAGAAAATTCAAGCTGATTGTGATATGAAAGCTACCAATATCATTCTTCAAGGCCTTCCTGCTGATATCTATTCACTTGTGAATCATCACAGAGTTGCTAAAGATTTATGGGAGAGAGTTCAATTACTGATGCAAGGTACCTCTTTGACAAAGCAGGAAAGAGAGTGTAAGCTGTATGATGCATTTGATAAGTTTACTCACATCAAGGGGGAATCACTTCACACGTATTACTTGAGATTTACTCAGCTGATTAACGATATGAACATCTACAAAATGAAAATGGAGCAATTTCAAGTTAATACTAAGTTCTTAAACAGTCTTCCACCTGAATGGAGTAAGTTTGTGACTGATGTCAAGCTTGTTAAAGATTTGCATACCTCCAACTTTGATCAACTTCATGCATATCTTGAACAAAACGAACTCCATGTAAATGAAGTCCATATTATGCGTGAACACAATCAAGATCCACTTGCATTCGTTGCAAATCAGCAGATAACACCACCTCACTTCAACACTTATCAGTCTTCTTACAACAATCCTCAACTTCAACAACAGTTTTCATCATCACAACATGGATCATTTCAACCCAATCAACATTACTCATCTCATTATCCATCACAAACTTAATTCAATCATTCATCTACTCCACCATCACATACATTTCAGTCTCAAATGAATCATCAAACCTCAACTGTTCCACAAGTAATTCCACAAGTTGCTTATCAATCACCTCAAGCTCCTACACAACTTATGACTAAGTCATCATTTGTAGACTCAGGTTTTGTTGTTCCTGTGTTTTATCCTGGAGATGATCTAATTGCTTGTCTTAATAAAGCAATGGCTTTTCTAACCGATGTAGCTTCTTTAAGATTCCCTTCTACCAATAATCAACTCAGAACTTCCTCTAACCTAAGAAACCAAGCCACTATTCAAGACGACAAGGTTACAGTGTAACAAGTTCAGGGGAGACAAGGGCAAAATTATTCTGGTACTACATATAAGGGTAACGCTACAAGCTCAATGAGAAATACTATAAGTGGACAGGCAAGAGTTGTTAAATGTTACAACTGCTAAGGTGAAGGACATATGGCTAGGCAATGCACTCAGCCTAAGCAACCAAGGAATGCATTGTGGTATAAGGAGAAAGCTATGTTAGCAGAAGCTCAAGAAGTTGGACAAATATTGGATGAGGAACAACTCGCATTTCTTGTAGATCTAGGAATTCCAGCAGGTCAAGCTCAGACAATCATTCCTCATAATGCTGCTTTCCAGACTGAGGATCTTGATACTTATGATTCTGACTGTGATGATCTCTCGACTACACAAGCAGTTCTTATGGCCAACATTTCCACCTATGGTTCAGACGTTATCTCAGAGGTACCTAATTCTGAAACCTATATGGATGATATGGATAATCAAAGTGTGCATGCATTGCATGATTTTGAACAATCACAAGTTATGGATTTTTTTACAGATAATGAGATATCTAGTGATAGCAACTATAATTTCCATATTTAAATATTTGTAAGAAAACACAAACTGGAATTGTTCACAGATTCTAATTTGCACAGCACAACAGAATTCAATAATTTTATCTGTGATTTGATCAATTGTTCGAAAAATGATTAATCATGTAAATAATTGGGAAAAGGCTAATAAGGAACATAATAATGAAACAATAACCGCTAAGCTTGAGAGATATAAGGAAAGGGTCAAAACTTTTGAACAACGTCATAATATTGATTTAAGCAGTCGTGAAAAAATGATTGATTCTCAAATGGATGATATGATTAAAAAGAAACTTGCACTCAAAGAACAAGTTGACTCACTTGAGCAAAATCTTTCTAAATAAATCAAAGAAAAGGAATATGTATTGCAAACTTTTACAGTTTTTAAAAAGGAATCCAAAGAAAAAGAGAAAAAATTTGGAAAATGAATTGATTTGGAAGATGAATTAAGGAACTTGATAATATTATTTTTAAAGTAGGTCAATCTGCTCAGACAGTGCACATGTTAACTAAGCCACAAGCGTTTTATGATAACACACATAAACAAGCTTTAGGTTATCAAAATCCGTTTTATCTTAAGAAAGCTCAGCGGATAAAACTAACCTTGTATGATGGTGTTGTCATGTCTAATACACATGTTGCTATGCCTGTGATTGATGATGAAGAAACATTGATTTTGGAAGAAGGGAGTCGATCCAAAATGTTTGAAAAAGCAAAGGATCTTGAAGTTATTGCAAAGAAATTTCTCATAAACCTATCGATTATGAAAAATTAAATAGACTAGCTGAAGATTTTGGAAAATGTTTTTCTCCACAACAAGAATTATCGGCTGAACATGCCTTTTGGTTTCATATACTCAATCCATCCATTGAATCTTCTTACACACCACCTGTCATAGTGGATGTTCCCAGTGAACTACCTAAGGTGAGTTTGGTGAATGCAAGCCTTAAAAAGCTCAAATTCCACCTTACCCAGTTTGACTCAGTGGTGAAGAAGAGGACAACACCTAATGCTCTTGAAGAAGGTGAATGGGGGTTTGAGCATACAAATAAAAAAACCCACCCCCCCTCCTTTTTGTTGTGGTTTGTGTTTTTAACAATGAAATTATTCTATTTCTAAATTATTTTAAAATACATCTTCAATGTGTTTAATAAAGATCTACTAAATGAAAAATATATTTGGGACCGCCAGATATTTAAGGGACCGCCATCAGGGGTCACGGATTCTTCTACTGTGACCACCTGATTTTCTGTGCAGTTGACCACTATCCCATCTAGGCACAGCTATAATTTCTGCATTTTGACAAACACCTTTTTGGAATCTCAAACCTCAAACCTCATGCCTTACTTCTTCAATCCATCTCTTCCACCTTAAATCATGAACTCTCCTCTACCATCATCTTCCTCAACCAAACTCTACCATGAATTCCACCAATGCTTCTTCTTCAAACCCTTCCAAGAAAATCAAATTAACCATAATCCCTCCTAGACAACTATTTGTCAACATCTCTAGTGATGAAGAAGTCACCACTACACCTTCTCCTACCACCACTTCTTCATCTCCAACTCCTCCAAATGCACCATCAAAAACTCCATCCACAAATCAAACCTCCTCAAGCCAAGATAATACATCTTCTTCTTTTCAATCAAAACTTTAAATTTCACCTCCATCCTCAAATGAACCAACCTCTCCTTAACCTTTGAACCCTTTACTTGAGAACTTATTGGATGTCCCTCCTAGAACTTTAAACCCTCAACCACTTCAAAGCCTTCCTTATTTGGATATCACTCTATCATTATCACCAATTACACCTCTTGAAAATCTCTCAAGTCCACCTTCACCATCACCACCACCACCTCAACCTCCTATCATGGGGCATCCACTCTACTACAACTATCATGACTATCATGGATCAACTTGTATTTGTTGTTTCCACAACCGTAACCTCTACTTAAACCTTCGAGATGAAATGAACATTATGTTTGCTCATCTTGAGTATCTTCTAACCATTTCCTTCACAACCTATTTTCCACCTCCACCATAGACCTTTTTCAAATGGATTAATAATGGAAAATCCAAAGACATTTTTGTTTAAAAAGTCATTTTCTATGCATCATGAATCATTTAAGACTTATGAAGTATTATGTCTCCTTATCTTGTATTATCTCTAGTTTTATTTTGCATGAATGTATTAGTTGGTTGTGCTAATGTATGAGTTTCTTGTTGGTGGAATGAAACTCTTATTTTGTTAATTTATATAAATGTGTTAACTTAAAAGATATTTGTCATGCTATGTTGGTTTGCACTTGTATTTCTAACCTTGTTATGTAGCAAACAAACTATCGTAAGATTGATCCCTTGGTGCCTCGAACAAGGGGGAGCATACATCAAGGGGGAGTCTTTAATTGTCGACTTCTTTCTCTCTACTACAACTCGACGATCAACCTTTTTGGATTTGACAATAAGGGGGAGAAATAGAATTTAACTCATTAATAATTTATAAACTTCCAATTTTATACTAAATGAGTTTATGTTATGTCATCATCAAAAAGAGGGAGATTGTTAATACAAATAATGTCTAAAAATGTTATTTATATTTTTCGACCTCTCGATGTTTTTATAATAACAAAATGTGAAAACGTTTACGATAAAATTAAACGTTTATAAATTACTAATCGTAAAATTCCATTTCTAAAATTAATCACTTAAGGTATAGATAAACAAATCATTAAACATGATTAGTGATCAAGAAAATATTTTTTGTCCTAAACCTTACATTTTTACAAAAGTGTTTTTTACAAAAATATAAACACAAAATAATTATTTATAAAAGAAATGTTTTATCAAATTAATTAATTTGAAATCAGATTTTCCCCTCAAAATGAAAGGTTCTAAAACAGATAACACCTTCCTCACAAAAAGACAAAAAAGGGAGCGTAGTCTACGGCGACCCCCTTATAGGCCTGGCGGCCCCCTTATATATTAGGGACCGCCGCCAATACAACGACTCTTTTTATCTCCCATGAATACTGGGCCACCCCATCTATAAAACACAACCTCTTGCCACGAATTTTTTCCAGATATGTTATTCTCTCTTCTTCCTTTCTTTCTAAAACACATATCTTGATCACTAACATATCTTGATCTTGTTTTCAAGTGATTAATTCTTTCTTCCTCCCTTCTTCTTTTCTTATTCTTCTCCTTTTTCTAATCAAGTGCAAGAGAAGAACAATCATATTCTTCTACATACAATTTGTTATTAAGTGATATCTCTCTTCCTCCTCAAGATCACATATCTTCATTATATTTACTTTTTGTTGTTGTGTAAATTGGATTGAGTGTAGATCCAATAGTGTAAATTGTGTATTGGTGTGATTTAGATTGTGTGTCAATCTAAGGGTATATTTATCTTGTGAGTGTATAAAGACTTAGTGAAGTCTTAGATTGGTTCTAGCTAGGATTAGGACTCGACATCTAGCTTAGTGTCAGAAAAGAAAGAAAGCGACGTG
>BQNB010134213.1:0-15024 GCA_026074375.1 Tanacetum coccineum | reverse complement strand
AATCATTTAACACTTGCTTGATGTAAATGTTTAATCGTTTAATGCTCGTTTACATTGAATGATCATTTTTAGTTTACGCAATTTAGCTTAACGATTACGATTTAAGAGCAAATGCGTAAAACCCTAAAAATAAATTGTGAATTACATAATGTCGTACAATGACCTAAAACACAAGGTGTTATAAAAACAGATAAGCACTTAATAAGCAAATAAGCAAAATAAGATTAAAACTAAAATTGACTATAACAATTAAATGTTGCATGTCTTTAAATGAAAAAAAGACCCCAGGGCAGTTGGTTAAGTGTTGTGTGTGTGAGGCGTTGAGTGTGAAAAGGAGAGGTCACAGGTTCGAGTCCTACGACCATCTCTTTTTGCAAAACATTTATATTTTTTATAATTTTCTTTGGAAAAAGCTATAAAACAAGTAAAAATAAGCAACTATAACAAAAGGCTTTTTGTAGAAACTTAAAAATAAGCTGACAAAAAGCTGTAATGAAATGGCAGAATACCTTTTTAGCTTATATGAAATTTGGCTAAAACAGTTTTGTCATTTAAGGACTTAATAAGCACTAAGAATCCTAATAAGCTAAAAATAAATCTTAACCTAAACCTAATAAGCACTACTGAGTAAGAATAAGCTAACAACATAAGCTAAAAAGTACACTAAAGTACTTAAGACAACAAGCTTTAAAAGGGACCTAAAAGACTTTACACCAAACTTTGAGCTAAGCTAATTGACTAATAAGCACTTGGAATAAGATTGAGACTAAAAACAGATACACATTAACATCCAAAGATCATATGAAAACAAGAATTAAGGAATCTGGTTAAGTAATAAGCTAGAAAAGGACTTATGAAGAGACAACTAAAACTACTATTTTTTTTTTTGGTTTTTTGGCTTAAATTGACTAAATAGCAGCTTAAGAATAAGACTCAATAAGCTAAACTAAAGACTAAAACTCAAAATAAAGCTAAAGACTTTGACCCTAAGTTCACAAATAATTAAACATAAGCAACTAAAAGAAAAACAAAGATGAAAATGAAAGTCAGTATATGCTGATCAAAATCAGTATATACTAAACCTTGTTTTTTGAAAATTGCTACTTTTAGCCCTAAATTTAAGCTAGAAAAAGCTAATAAGAAAACTCAAAAAGCTAAAAAAGATCAAGCTTGATGCCTAATGAGCTTATTTTATCAAATTGAGACCTTAAATCTAACTAAATCTAACTCAAAATTGATAATGAAAAATGGATTTTTAAAACTTTGGATATGAAAAACACTTGGACAGAATTTTGACTAAAACCAAAAGAACAAATGCATACTTATACAAACTACTTTCTACTGCATTATTAGACTCAAAACAAGCATAAAAACAACACCTAAAAGTTACTAATCAAGATCTAATCATATAAGCTGATATATGAAATTGGAAATCCACAGATTCAAATCATGGTTAAATTGAACGTAACAATTGAGATTTAAATAATAACTTCTTATGAAAACTAACTTTTAGGCCTAATAAAAGCTTGTTGAAACTGATTTAAAAACCAATGGCTTAGGCAGCACTAACAAGTGTTAGTGCTGCTTGTGCCAAACATCCTTTTAAAAATTAATTTTGCATTTTTACACTACAAAAAGCTGATTTAAGCTAAGATAAGTAAAAACAAATATAGAATTAGGTAAATAAAGGAAAAATAAGCAATAACCAACAAGAATTAAGTACAATTAAGCAATCTAATAAGCATACAATATTAAGCTAAAAATAAAGTGAAAGAGATATAACCTTATTCCCAGCTTAACAGGGATATCAACATGCTATATGAGCTAATCTACAAAAGCTCCAGCTTATCAAAGATAAGCTGGTGGTGTCCATAAGCCCATCCAAAGCCGGCTTATCATCCAACAGAAGCTGAGGTAAATTTTGGGGAGAATTAAAGAACAAAAAGCTCAATTAAGCGTATGAAAAGCTTAATTGTGTTTAACAAGCTTAATTGAATTCACAGAGTATGAAAGAGCATATAAAGTAAACTTAAGAACAATTTAAAACTGATTAAGGTAAAAAGGATTTAAGACAATTTAAGTAAACTTACATTTCATTAAACATTGAAAATGATTACATGAATTTTAAAGCTGAGAATTACAATATTAAAAAGATATAAAAACATAAAATAAGCTAGAAAATAAGCACTAAATCTATACTACTCCTAATCTAATCTTACTCCTAGATGCCATTTTTGTGTGATCTCTTCTTCAATTTATAGTGAGGGGTAGATGATTCTAGAGCTTTTAGATGCTCCCCCATATACAATCCTGACCCTTGAATCTTTTAATCATCTCTCTCATCCCTTGGATCCTCTCTACATTTCTCAACCAATCACAGCATAGAGGATTGCCAGCGTGTCATTGGTGGTGTCAAACGTGTCAGGTGATAACCTTCTAGAAGTATGAGCATGTGTATGAATGAAGAGGAATTTACCCTGTTTGTTTGTGAGTGAAAATAGGGTGGAAGGAAAGGTAAAAGATAAATAGTGAAATTGACCTTTGCTTTGACCCTGTGTTATACGTTATAACTTTGACCCGGGTTAGTGTTGTTGACTTGGGCTAGGAAATTGGATTTGGGCCAGGAATTGAATTTAAGATTAATGGATTTGGAATTTATAAAAGGTATAGGGTTTTGTTTATAGATAAAAGGTTAATGGGCTGACCCGGCCCAATAAAATGGGCACGGGTTGGCCCATTAATGATGTATACACCTTTGGCTTTGGTTTTCCGTGCTTTTTCCTTTCTCGTGCTCGGTTTTGTCTGTTTTGCTTGATTTTTGTCCTTTTGTGATTTATTCGTTACCTGCAAAGTATAATAACTAAAACACACATATACATTGTATTTTTCATCTGTTTTAGGTCATTTAGGGTCGTTTTATTAGGTAAAAGGTATGTTTAATTAAGCACATACCAAGTTCTATGGGGGAACTCACTTTCTTCTTAAGGTTACAAGTACAACAGAAGAAGGATGGAATCATCGTTAGCCAAGACAAATATGTGGCTGACATATTGAAGAAGTTTGATTTTGCCACTGTAAAGACAGCAAGCACTCCCATGGAACCTAACAAGGCATTGATCAAGGATGAAGAAGCTGATAGTGTGGATGTTCATTTATACAGATCAATGATTGGATCATTGATGTACTTAACAACTTCTAGGCCAGACATAATATTTTCTATTTGTACTTGTGCAAGGTTCTAAGTTACTCCTAAAATGTCACATAATGCTGTGAAGAGGATCATTAGATACTTGAAATGTCAACCTAAATTGGGCCTTTGGTATCCTAGGGATTCACCATTTGACTTGGAAGCTTTTTAGATAGTGATTATGCTGGAGCTAGCCTTGAAAGGAAATCCACAACAGGAGGTTCTCAATTTCTTGGCAATAGATTGATTTCATGGCAATGTAAGAATCAGACTATAGTTGCGAATTCTACTACTAAAGCAGAGTATGTTGCTGCTGCTAATTGTTGTGGTCAGGTGATATGGATTCAAAATCAAATGCTTGATTATGGATTCAACTTCATGAACACCAAGAATTACATTAATAATGAAAGCACCATTTGTATTGTGAAGAATCTAGTGTTTTACTCTAAAACCAAGCACATAGAGATTATGCACCATTTCATCAGAGATTGTTATGAGAAGAAGTTGATTCAGGTGATAAAGATTCACATAGACCACAATGTTGCAGATCTTCTTACAAAGGCTTTTGATGTTAGCATGTTTAACTTTCTAATTGCTAGCATTAGATTACCTAATCTTTAAAGTATTGTTTGAGGGGAGGTTAATGTGTTTAGATAACAGTTCTTAACTTTTATCTATGGGCTATGCATAAATATGGATCCTCATGAATTCTTACATGTCTATCTAGTCTTTTCTAGTGTGCTTGTGATGAATAGAGGCATGTTGTTATATAATTGTTGAACACAGAGTTAATACTGTTAGATATCTCTTAATGCTGCTAGGCTTAGTTAGTGTTGCTTACACGAGTTTAGTAATGAGATTGATGATTAGTATTGGGTTTCTACTAGTAACTATTTTGTTTATACTGCTAGGCAGAAAATTAGTACTGCCAAGCAAAAGTTAGTACTACTGAGCCAAAGTTAGTACTGTTGGGATATCATTAGAGTTATAACTGCTGAGCAAATTCTTAACCCTTGAAGCATTATTTGAAGGGAGGTCAATTGAGAATAAATGAAAGTGATTGATACATTAAGTAGATATGGATGAAGGGTCAAGACAACCCATTGATCCCCAACCCACATCCACATTTATTCAACTCTACAATAAAGAAACCAATCATTGTTCCATCATCATGTCAACCTAAAAAGACCCACAAACATAGGAAATCCATAAGGACCACTAAGATATCTTAGTCTAGTGTACCTATTAACCTTGTTGCATATGAGACTGTCTATAAGGAGTGGGAAGACAGAATGGAAAGGGCTGTCACTACTGCTTCTAGCTTAGATGCAGAACAGGACAATGGTAACATAAATAGGACCCAATCCATGGCAACACTTAATGAATCTTTTCCTCAGGGAACTGATTCAGGTAGTGGTCCTAGGTGCCAAGATACCATATTGGGGGTGTAGATGCTCAAACTAGGTTTGAGACTACATTTAAAAAGTCTAATGATCCACCTCTCTCAAGAGGTTACACACTTTAAAATGTGGAGGACAATATGAAACTATTAGAATTGATAGAACTTTGTACAAAATTGTCAGATTTGGTAAGCAAAAAGAAAAGAGAGATGTTGTGAGTTGAAAAACAGAAAGAGAGATGTGTGAATAAAAATAGAAATGAGTGATTTTGTGAGCAAAAATAATTGAGAGATATTGTGAGCATAAAAACAGAAAGATAGCTTGTGAGAATCTAAATTTAAAGATGGAAATGCTTGTTGGAATAACATTGGTGTTTATACTGCTAGGCATATACTTAATACTGCCAGTATTAAGTTAGTGCTGCCAGGCATATCTTAATACTGATGGGTAAAGTTAATACGGATGGGCTTAAAGTTAGTACTGTTGGATGACCATTAGTATTGTTTAAGGAATTATAGAATTTTCTTAATTGAATAATAGCCGTTGAGATATTTCCACCAACAACTTCGCTTATAGGGGTTTATAATTTGGAAAATTCTTAATATTTCTTTCTCTTATAAGTTTTCTTTAAGAAAAAGATTCAATTTTATTAAGTCAGTCAAATCAAAACCATAAGTGCTCTCTACATAATCTCAATTAACTTTGCCAAGCTCCCACACTCTCATAAACGATCTTATCCCAAAACCCTAATCAAATTCTCTTCATCAAATGGCGAATTTAGACTTTTGTGATACTCACAACATGGTCACTTTCTTGAACAAATCAGAGGGAAGTGAAGGTTTTCAACAGATAGTAGATTTCCTCAACACAAGTCACATAAAGTTTGCTCTCACTAAAAATCCTACTATCTATACTTTACTCATTTAACAGTTTTGGCAAACTGCTTCTACAAGCACACTTGAGGATGGAGAAGTGGAAATAACTGCAACCATAGATAGCCAACTCAAGACTATTACTGAAGCATCTCTTAGAAGACATCTCAAGTTAGAAGATGCTGATGGTATTAGTTCACTACCTAATACTGAAATTTTTGAGCAACTTGCTCTTATGGGGTATGCTTCTGATTCTGACAAGTTGACCTTCCAAAAGGGTCACTTTTCCCCTCAATGGAGATTCTTAATACATACTATTCTTCATTGCTTAAGTCCTAAGAAGACTGCTTGGGAGCAGTTTAGTAGCAACATAGCAACTGCTATCATTTGCCTGGCCACAAACAGGACTTTCAACTTTTCTAAGATGATTTTTGAGGGCATGGTAAAAAATTTGGACAGTAGGTCTAAATTCTTGATGTATCCTAGATTCATTCAAATCCTTTTGAACAAACATCAAAGATTGCTTCTACCTCACAAAAGAACTTATGTTGCTCCTACCCTTACACAAAAACTATTCAGCAACATGAGAAGGGTTTCCAAGGGTTATACTAGGGTAGACACTCCACTATTTTCAAGCATGCTTGTTTAAGGTCCAATTCAGAAGGGTGAAGGATCAACAGTCCCAGTTAAGTCCCATCACACACCCATCCCTACTCCATCCACCTTACAACCACCACTTTCATCACCCTCTAGGGTACCTACACCACCCCATGATTCACCTCTCCCATGATTAATCTCAACCAAGGGTTCAATCACTTGGCAGTGATGAGGGCAGTTTAACACTCAATGAATTAACGGTTCTTTATACAACATTATCCAAGAAGATGGAGGATTTTCAAAATGACTTAAAGCACACAAAATTGACATATGGTGCTGCTTACACTAAGCTCATTCTAAGGGTCAAGAAGTTGGAGCACAAGGTAAAGGCAAGCAAATCTAGAAGAAGGGAAAGAGTGATTATATCTGATAATGAGGAAGATTTAGAGATTCTACAAACAGGGGAGGAGATTCTGAGATTGATCAAATCCTTCTATTCATTGAACAATAGATGGAAGGAACTTCATGGATTCAAGAGGATGCTGAGATTCAGACAAGGAATAGTGCTGATACTGAGGTACTTTTAGAAGAGCCTACTGAACTAGTAGAAGATCTTGATAGTGGTGAAAAGAGTGAAAAAGAAGTTAGTACTGCTGGTGTTAGTACTGCTGAAGCAGAACTTAGTACTATCATTCCTGAAGTTAGTACTGCTGCAGAAAATTTAGTGTACATCAGAAGGAGTGCAGAAAAGAGAAAAGATAAAGGAAAAGTTATTATGAAAGAAGATGAATCTGTTTAGAAGAAGAGAAAGAAGCAACTAGAGCAAGAAATACTTAGCCATGAAGCAGCTATTAGATTGCAAGAACAGGTTAATGAAGAAGAAAGACAAAGGATTGCCAGGGATGCAGAAATAGCTAAACAATTACAAGCAGAGATTGACACAGCAAGACAAGAACAAGAGAAGTCTGATCTTGAAAAGGCATTAGAATTGCAAAAGCAATTGGATGAAAGGGAAGAAGTTGTAGCTGAAGCTGATCCAGCTTAAGTTATTGATTGGAGTGATCCTGCTGTGATCAGATATCATGCACAACAAAATAGATCTTTCTCTAAAGCTGAAGTAAAGAAGAACATGTGCATGTATTTGAAGAATCAGCGAGGATACAAGCAGAGTTATTTCAAGGGAATGAGCTATGAAGATATTAGACCTATATTTGAAAGAGTATGGGATCAAAATCAATTTTTTGTACTTAAGGATTTTGAGATTGAAAAGGAAGTAATGAAGAGATCTGGATTTGATTTTCAAAAGACACCTGCTAAAAGACAAAAGATTAGAGAAGTTTCAGGGTCAGTTGAAGAAAAATCTGTGCATAAAAGAAAAAGACCAGTATCAGAGAAGAACTAAAAAACTGTAGTAATAGTTCCAGTAAAGAAGTGTACATTGAAGCTCTAATCAAGGTCAAATATCCAATTATAAGACTTGGGACGTTTCACTGAAGAATCAAGAAGTTACTGAAATTATAAGAGATAGAAACCAATACAAGTCTATCCAAGTTTTTGAAAGACATTTAAAGAGATTTGATAGAGATGACCTGGAAAAAGCTGGGATTTGGGTTAAGAAGAATTTAGTTCCAACAGAGCCTCACATTGATAAAGAGAAGGTCTTATGGGTTGAATTAAAAGGTTATTTGAACCAGATGATGATGATATACTATGGAAGCTTCAGAGATATATGCATGATCCATTGAAATGGAGATTGTATGATACATGTGGTGTTCACCATGTGTCTACAGAAAGAGGACATGACATCTTTATGCAAGTTGAAAAAGATTATCCACTGACAAGAGCACTTATAACTGTAAATGATGGCATCAAACTTCAAATGGAAAATCTCTAGAGATGGCAAATGACTTTTAAGACAAATCTTTCTATCAGGTAAAAAGACTAAATAACGTGAAGTGTTTTGAAAAATCCTCTCGAAGCCAAAAGTTTAATTTAAGAATCTTGATGATTATGGAGATAAATCTACAATTTTAACGGGGAGGATATTCAAGAAATCGTTTTTGAAGAAAATCTAAAACTTTCTAATTTTCAAGAAATCGTTTTGTGGTAAAAGTTTTTTAGGGTTTTGAAGTTATGTTGCTATAACAATATTTATGATCGTCCTCTCTACCTGTTATGGGTATGCAATATGATTGTAAATTGTTGTTACTATTAAAGGGTTTTCTTTGTATCGAATTTTGGTTTTCTATTTTCGGTAAAATGGTGAAATTCGGTAATATTACAATTTAGTAAACCCTAATTCGATTGGTCATCATAAGTTTTGGTGGTGTGATCTGGTGCTACACATGGCTTATTCTTTTAGATCATTGTTACGTGATGATGGGAGGAAGGAGAAAGTGTTTTAGTGATACTTCAAGCGTCGTCTGGATAGGAAGGATAAGGTCTGCTGGTGTTCGTGTTTTAACAACAGGTTATGAAGGTTTATTGGTGATGGATCCGTCTTCTATGGTATATAATTCTGATCGTCATCATGTCATTAGGGTTTTAATTCTATTCGTTGCTTGTTTAAAAAATAACTAAAAGATCTCCACAATCATAACTGGATACATGTATCATACATTAATAATGATTATCTTCTGGATGTGTGATTTGAATGATTTTGGGTATGCCGTTTGTGATAATAGTGATATCAAGGAACCTTTATCTAAGGTTTTTACATTACTTGTGCATCTTTTCTGATTTCACTGGTGGAGTTTATGAAGTCAAGATCAAGCCAACCTTGGTTATCTAGGGTTGATGATTCGTTGACTGCTTGTTCGTGAGTTTTGATGTTTAGGAGAGAGCAGGAAGTCGAAAACCCTAATTCATGTTAAGGTTTAAGCTGTTAATGTTGATAGGGTTCACGCATATGATTTAATGTTGTTCCATGTTGTTAAGCAGTTACAACTGTTATTGGGCTTCAAGAAGATAGTGTTGCCCAAGTAATATTAATGATGTTCGTGTTGATTGGTGCTCATGAAAGTTAATACTGTTCGACCAACATTCATGCTTAAAAGAAGGTGATTAGTGTTGTTTGTTATTAATACTGTTCGTAGTTACTACTGTTGGTTCGTATACAAGGAATGGTATTGCATGTATTATTAGTGCTGTTCAAATACAAGATCCATGTTGATGTTATGATTCTTATCATGTGTTATTACTGCTCGTTAATGCTGCTATGGGGTATACAAGTTTGTTACTACTGCTGTTGGGCCTGAAAGTATACATTAGTACTGCTTGTTTACGCTTACTACTGCTACAAATAAAGTTAATATTGTTAGCTTTATGTTAATACTGCTGCGTAATACTGCTAGTTCTATCCGATATCAGACAACAAGTAAGTTTGGTTCTCAGTTTGTTTAAAGGTTCTCGGATAACACACACAAAAGGAAGTTAATACTGCTAGGGTTCGCAGTTACTACTGTTGGACTTAAACCAAGGTTTGTGTTGCTCGTATGCTTATTACTGCTAATAGAAGATGCTTTCTACTGTTGGTTACTACTGCTTGGTTTAAGGGGAAGCTAATAGGCTATGATTTTAATTGTTCTTAAAAGTTTAAAGGCTCGTATTTATTCGAAGAATTGATTATAAAGATGGTTATTTATCACCTATTTGAAGTTGAAGTGGAGTTTCTCGGATGCGTGTTCTTATCATATTTTAAAGTGGGTGTTACACTTTGAAGATACATGTTCGTTCGGCTTAGAAACGATGTACAAGACCTTGTCCAAATCAGTAAAAGGCTGTGATTTCTCCCTTATGGTGCTCAATGCTCATATTTGCTATCACTTTGGTTATGTGTCTCATAGAAGATGAGGATTTTGTCAAGAGATTACGGTCTACTTATATTTCACATATTTATTTATAGGTTTGACGTCACGTGGATAGTACAAGATATAAGACACAAGTTTGGGTTATTCTACTTTAGCATCAAGTTGGTTATACTTAGTTTTCTTCATCAGTGATCATTACATAAAGCCTACAGAATTAAATATTCAAGAAATGGTTAACATATGGGTTTCAGGGGAAGCTTATTGTTAAAACGTTTAACCATTTACATGTGGCATTGAGGTGAAGGTTTTTACTATTGCTGGTCATTATTACTACTGCTAGTGTGAGTTTTAAAGTCCACTACATCACCGGCACACTCATAACTTTTGTGGAATTTTTAGTAAACATTTGGAAAACGGATAGGCTTAATTCTCACAAATTGGCATTAAGGGTTATAGTGCGCGATGTCATGTAACTAGTAATTTTTACAAAAGTTATGCTAGAAAAAATTTCAAATTTGGCATAATTTAAGCATATAGCATATTATTTGTAAAAGAAGGAACAAGAAGGCGTTTTAATTCTCCATCCCCCACTTAAGTTATACAACGTCCTCGTTGTATAGATAAAACAATTAAAGAAAATCAGAAATAGAATTAAAACGAGGAACTCCCCTAATATGTTGCTCGGGGTGATTCTCCAATTTGAGTTATTGAGAAAAAAGTGTGTTGACGAGGCGTCAGAATGCTCATATGAGTTCAACACACGTCTTTTTCAGAGTATACGATATCGTCGATTTCTTTACAGCAAGGTCCTGCATAAAAGTTTAGAAGACAAAAGTGCAATTCCTATCTCGGTTATACAATGGTTACAATGCAGAAAAACAATTAAGCACACATGTTGTACAGGGATCAATACGCCATATCACAAACCCAAGGATACGCCGTATGGTTCCTGTAAAAACAGTTAAAAAATTTCAAAGTATTGGAAATTAAATTGCAGACTGATAACATCCAGACACATCCATACGTGTAACCTTTGCCCTTTTTGTGTTCTGAATATTTCATTAATAGTCCTTTGACTATTTGACTTTTGTCGGTTTATTCAGATTTTGTACCGTGTTGACGGTGGTGATTTGATGAGATATGTATATTTAGGTTTAATTGTGATTAATAATCCTTTTGAAATGATTAATTATGTTATGGTGTATTCCCGGGTGGTTTGACCCAGAATATTAAGAAAATGCCGAAAAACTAGTCTGCCACTCGTTAATGTCCAAATTGAATTTTGAAGGGTTTAAAGTGTAAATATGGCAAGTGAATACTCTAAGTTAATGGAAAAGTATTTTTAAGATGAATAAAAATGCTTTTTAACTTTGGGGTAAATTTTACAGTTGAGTTTTATGAGCTTTTAAGTGATTTCGACATGAGAAGAAAGGCCCGGGACTCCCTTGGATCCCATGGCCAGTTATAGTTAGAAAGGGAAACAAGGTGGCTAAACTTTAGCTCCTTTGTCTAAGAGATGTACACATATATGCTTCCACTAGAATTATTTTCATCATAATCCATTTCATTTACAAAAAAACACACACTTCTCTTGTGTGTATATAGTTCGTCCGCCACCTACAATATACACACACTTATAATTTTTGAATTTTGATCAAGAAAACATGAGGACATAAATATTTGGGGTTGATTATAGTGTTTGGTTATTCATTTAAACAACGTTTGGGTTGTCCGGTTCGTGTCGAAATCTACAAATTTGAAGATTTTCTTGTAAGTTTTCAAATTTAAATTTTGTTTGTCCTTTTGGGTTTATTTTGATGCATAGATGTTAGTTGTACAAGTTGATCGTTGTGAAAATTAATTTTTGGAAGCGAAACGGAAGAAAATGGTGCGTTTGGTTAGTAAATAGTGAAAAAGAAAATAAGGGTTTTTGTAGTTTTGATGTTGTGGTCATGATGGTTGAATAATATATGATGCTAGAATGCTTATTTTTGATAAGTTGCTTGTATAGCTTATTCGGGCTTATTTTAAGCTATTTCTTGGCTTATTTGGGCTTAAAGGCCACGTGTAAATTCCCAAAGTCACTAGGAAAGTGATTTTGATTATTTTTGTGTTATGGCATATGTTGTGGACTATTTTTGAGGCTTATGGTAGTAACCAAAAGCGATACGTAGCTTATTAGCTTATTTTAAGCTAAAAAAACATATTTTGGCGTTATGGACTCACGACCCAATAAGTCAATATTTGAGGACCCGGCTTAACGTGAGGGCATATTGTGGTCGGATATATTCTACAGGACAATAAGATATAATACTTATATATGTAAATGGACCTTGGTTTTGGACTTAAATAGTATTTTGGACTTATAAATGTCCTAATGGACCCTTGTTGGGCCTTGAGGCCCAATAAGCGATATTTGGTCATTTTGAGAGTTTTGGTGGACTTTTTGAAAGCGAAATGTATTTACGAAGTGATATTGATCGTTATTTTGGGGAAAACGTTTTGGTGAACGTTAAAGTTTGAGATTTTGGAATTTTTGTCGAAAGTGTCGAATAGTAAAAAGTGTTGAAATTAAGGTCTGAAACCTTGGGAATAAACGTAGTAACATGTACGGTCATGTCGAAATTTCGTAAAAAAAGTTTAAAACTTAAATTTTTTACTAAAACATGATTTTTGATTTTTAATAATAAAATATTATTTTATTATTTTATTTAATTAATAAATTCACTAAAAGACGAAAAAATATATTTTTTTCTCGAAACTTTCCTAAGGTGTTTGTTGTGATTAAACGTGTCGTTTTCAATCAAGGAATGATTATTTTGAAGTGATTAAGGTGTACCGAATGGACTTGTTCGAGATATATTTTATAATTAATAATTTAAAAATTATTTATTATATTACTTATCTATTTACGCTAAATAGTATAAGTATGGATTATCGGAGAATGAGATTGATATGATTATGGAGATAACTCGTCAACCATCACACCACTAAAACTGTTTTGGGTAATTGTACAACGCGTCTGAACTCTATGCATCAAACGTGAAGATTTGTTTTGGGAAGTTGAATTATTAAATGAGACATTAACTGGACTAGTTTCGTGTGCGCGCGTCAGTTGCCATTGCTTTATTTGAGATTGTGCGGTTGCTTTGATTGCTGATTGAGGTGAGTTCTCGTAGCCTCACTTTTTACTGGTTTTTCTATTAGGGGAAAATGATACTTAAGTGTGTTTTGAAATGTTTTGAATTGATCTGTGCAAAATGTGATTTTGTTTTTAGGACAAGTTATGTGCTTTTGACTGCTATGTGAATATTATGTGTTGATTTACTTGCATGTACTGTGTTTAGCATGGCAAGGTTTTGTGTGGTACTTGCATGTGCTGTGTTTGGCATGCAAGGTTCTGTGTGGTTCGCCCTAATATAGTGCTCCAGCTGGTAGGCCCTTTAGGTGCGTTAGTGATTTGGGAGTTGCGACTCCGGGTTTATTATTGGATGTTGAGATATGACTAGCGGGGATGCTATGTCTTGGATTGTTAGCATATATTCACTGTCATATAGCACTATTGTCCACTGTTGAAATATTGGCACAACTTTTAGGTTTAAGGTCAAACCTACGAGCTCACCAACATTATTGTTGACGTTTTCGAGTATCATTTTCAGGTGAAGTGAAAGAAGAGTAGTTTGATGATTATGATAGCAGACTTAGAAGTATCCCGTGTGCATTTTTGTTTGAAGTCTTGCTTGCTTGTTGTTTGAATCTGGTATTTGGATGTTTTAGATTAAGTTTGGATTATGGTCCCCTATGTGGGCAGTTGAATAAGTGTAAGAGATTGAGGATTTTAGTAGCGATTTGGGACATCACTTGAGTTTGTTCAAGTTTGATGGTCTTCATATCACTTGGAGTTTATGCAAGGTAGTTTTCTCTGTTTTTGTATCTTGTGTTATGATTGATCATTATGTAGCATTCCTAAGTTTCCGCCATTGTCAGGGTGTGACAGATTGGTAATCAAAGCCAAGGTTATACAGAACTAGGTGGATTGGCCTAGACTATAACCTATGATACGTCGTCTAGTTGCGTATAGGATCTATGTACGCGGTGTTCCATTTTTGTGTGCCTTTGTGTGTTCGCGGTTTAGTGCCTTAGGTATGTCAGTCATTGAAATGGGTGGGCTCAATATTGAATATGAATGGGAAAGGATGCGAATATAAGTACGGTGGCCAACGTAGTTATAAGCGTATCACAACTCACTCATACTTAGTAATGTTGTTACACAAATCGATGTTGACACCGTAGGGTGGTGTTATGTGTATATCGGTATATATATAGTGAGATATTCTATATATATTAGTCTTCCCACTTACCTAATGCTGCCTATGTTCTCCCTCGTATAGATAATGCCGCCAAGAATGAGGACCCGAAGTGCTGGCCGGCCTGCTGCCGAATCATTATGAGGGGGAACGGGTGAACGGGTTGGTAGAGGTGGAAGGGGTAGAAGACCTAGAGAAGGTAATAATGAGCGTGTTGATGAATTGAATGGTCAAGGTAATGACCAAGGTATAGGAGCTAATGGGGGTATAGAGGGAGTCAATGGGAATGCAGAGGGAGCCAATAGGGATGCACTCGACTTCTCAACGATCATTGCCTAATAATTGGAGAACCTCTTACCCGCCATGTTGGCTTAGGTTAGTAACTAAGGAAATGTTGGAAATCAGAATGGTAATTTGGTTAATGAGAACGTTCAAGAGAACGTTAGGAATGTGATAGTGAATGGCAACCGGGTAGGTTGTTTATATAAGGAGTTCTTAGCTTGTAACCCTAAGGAATATGATGGTAAGGGAGGTGCTGTAGTTCTTACTCATTGGGTTGAGAAAATGGAGTCTATGCATGATATGAGTAGTTGTAGTGTTGACCAAAAAGTGAAATACATTGCTGGTTCATTTGTGGGTATGCCTTTAACGTGGTGGAACTCTCAGATCCGCACACTAAGCCAAGAAGTTGCTATTAGTATGTCATGGAATAACTTTAAGTTTATGATGATACAAGAGTTTTGTCCTAGTCATGAGATGCAAAAGTTGGAATCTGAGTTGTGGAATCATGCCATGGTCGGGGCTGGCCATGCTGCATATACGGATATGTTTCATGAGTTGTCTAGGTTAGTT
>BQNB010134212.1:0-18344 GCA_026074375.1 Tanacetum coccineum | reverse complement strand
GTAAAACACGACCTTTAAACACGGTTTTTACAAAAAACTCTGGGAAACGCCGTAAAATACAAAAATAAGATAATCACGCTCTCAGAGCGATAATATAATTTTTCAAACTTTCACAGACGTTAAAAACGAATAGAGACTCAATCACGGCTTGAAATTACCCAATAAATGGAAATTTTCATCAAACCTTATATAGCATAAACGACTATGATCAATTACGTAGCAAAAATAATTATCATAGCTCAGGATAAACGTTGACCTGAAACTCAGGTTGTTACATTCTCCCCTTCTTTAGGGAGCGCCATCCCGGTGCTCAGCTCGGCTTATCCACTCTTCTTCGCTTCATCCTTACTTGTAAAGAGATGAGGGTACTTATTCTTATTTTGATCCTCATGCTCCCAAGTAAACTCTGGACTTCTTTGTGAATTCCAACGAACTTTAACAATAGGTATCCGACTTTGCTTAAGTCGCTTGACCTCTCTATCAACAATTTCCACTGGCTCTTCAATCATATGCAACTTATCATCAAGTTGAATCTCATCCATCGAAACTACAATATAGCCTTCCGCTAAACATTTCTTAAGATTCGAAACATGAAAGGTACTATGAATCCCTTTCAACTCTTCAGGTAACTCCAACGTATAAGCTACTAGACCAACTCTAGCTAGAATCTTGAATGGCCCAATGTAATGTGGACTTAACTTTCCATGCTTTCCAAAATGCACAAAGCCCTTCCACGGCTATACCTTAAGCAGTACCATATCACCGACTTCAAATTCCAACAGCTTAGACCTTTTATCCGCGTAGCTTTTCTAGCGACTACGGGCAGTCAACAAGCGGTTCTTAATCTAAACAATCTTCTCGGTCATTTCACGAATCAATTCTGGACTGGTGAGTTGGCTATCTCCAACCTCACTCCAGCATACAAGTGATCTACATGTCCGTCCGTACAAAGCCTCATATGGTGCAGCCTTAATACTTGCGTGATAACTATTGTTGTATGAGAACTCGACCAATGGTAGATGTCGATCCCAACTACTTCCAAAGTCGATCACACAGGCTCGCAACATATCTTGAAGTGTTTGTATAGTCCTTTCGCTTTGACCATCCGTTTGAGGGTGGTAAGCAGTACTCATATCCAAATCTGTCCCTAACGCTTTCTGGAGCGATATCCAGAATCTAGACGTAAAATGGCTATCTCAATCCAAAATGATCAAAACAGGAACACTATGCCTACACACAATTTCCTTCAAATAAAGTTGCGTGAGTTTTTCCATGCTATCCGTTTTCTTCATCGGTAGGAAATAAATCGTATCATACCCACTCGGTGTTCTAGGCAGTCCACTAACAAAATCCATAGTAATCCTTTCCCATTTCCAAATAGGAATCTCAGGTTGTTACAGCAATCCAGATGGTTTCTAATGCTTAGCTTTAACTTTAGCACAAGTCAAACACTTGCTAACGTACATGGCAATATTAGCTTTCATATTCGGCCACCAATACAACAACTTCAGATCTTGATACATCTTGTCCGATCCCAGATGGATAGAGTACTTGGACTTATGTGACTCATGCATAATCAAATCCCTCAATCTACCGAATCTCGGCAACCAAACACGATTTCCAAAACAACGTGTTCTATCGGGGCGAAACTCGAATATTTGCTTAATCAATCTCCCCAAATTTTCTGCCTTCACGTTCTTCTTTTTCATTGCTTCCTTTTGAGCTTCGAGGATTTGCTTAGGCAGATCATTATGAACAGTCATCGTCAAAGCTCGAACACGCAATAGCTTAATCCTTTCCTTGCGACTCAAGGCGTCAACCACTACATTCGCTTTTCCAGGATGATACCGAATTTCACAATCATAATCACTTGGCAATTTAATCCATCTCCGTTGTCTCAAGTTTAGCTCTTTCTGGTTCAAAATATATTGTAGGCTTTTGTGATTGGTGAAAACCACACACTTCATCCCATACAAATAATGTCTCCATAATCCATCTCCGTTGTCTCAAGTCATCATCAAAGCTCGAACACGCAATGGCTTAATCCTTTCCTTGCGACTCAAGGCGTCAACCACTACATTTGCTTTTCCAGGATGATACCGAATTTCACAATCATAATCACTTGGCAATTTAATCCATCTCCATTGTCTCAAGTTCAGCTCTTTCTGGTTCAAAATATATTGTAGGCTCTTGTGATTGATGAAACCCACACACTTCGTCCCATACAAATAATGTCTCCATAAGCTAAGAGCAAAAACAACGGCTCCCAACTCCAAATCATGAGTTTCGTAATTCTCTTTATGTACCTTTAATTGTCGAGAAGCATACGCTATCACCTTTTCCCTTTGCATCAACACGGCTCCATAACCCTTAAGTGACACATCGCAACACACCATGAAATCTTCCATTCCTTCGGGCAACGCTAAGATTGGTGCACTACACAATGTCTGCTTCAATGTTTGAAAAGCTTCCTCTTCTTCTTTTCCCCACTCGTATTTCTTATCTTTCTGAGTCAATGTCACACCCCGCCAAGGCAGAAACACGATGCGTAACATCATGGATATCATCACAACACAATGGTGTCAACAATAGAGAATCACTACATGCATAACTAGAAATAAAAGACACAATGTGTCATGACAATACCGAAAACAAAAGAACGACATCTTGTATTAATGAAAAAGGGTCTCATCAATACAAGACAATGTCTCACAAACCTAAATAAAACATTCAAGAATTCATGCAAACAAAATATGAAATGAATCAAATGGGAACTTCCAATGCAGCCTAATGGTCCCTCTAGCCACTTTTATTAACTTCAGTAACTTCAGGGCTCACCTGGAAATGATGCTTAAACGTCAACACAATGGTTGGTGAGAGTCATAGTTTTTACGACACCAATACAAGATTTAAGCAAATTACTGTGATTATATAAAAAAAACATGACAGGACAAATAAGCTGGCTATCATACATGCAAGCATTCTTTGAAACTAAGTATCACAATTAAGATGGAACATGTCCCCCGATCCAATGAAACAAACATAGTCATAGAGAGGAATGATGTCCCTAATTCTAGACTCTTGGTACCGTATCCACACAATATCACAAGGAGTTGATCACTCCAAGGATCTTACCCACAAAGTAGGCGAAGAACTTTGCAACAACATACACATGCAACACATAACATATAATAGCAACTTAAAGTCCATGAGTAACTTGAAACACATAATCACAGTAATCAAAACATACTTTGCATCATTTCCATCCCAAGAAAACATAGTAAAAATGGGACTATGAAACTCACCTGGATACTCAAACGCAGCTTCCAAATCTCTATGCGTAATTATACAATTAAATAAATACGGTTACACGCGACCAAGATAAAAGCTCTAGTCCATGTAACACACATATGATGGATGTATAAGGGTTTAGTTAACCATCATGGGTCACCCCGACACCATGCCCAACCTTAACCATCTTACTAACACTTTACACTAACTACTTACAATTAACTCAAAATTGCAGAATTTTAGTGTCTCTTTACGTACCCAAAACCCTTACTTAATGACCTTCATAAACTATACCAAAAATCACCCATGTTCATTTATGAGTATATTAACTACCTTGTGATTCCCAAGTATTACTTACATGAGTAACTACCTCAATCAAAATCAAACTTCTAAACTGTCCTAATTCGGATCTGATTTCACACCAAAATATATCACTCTATCTACCATACTTAGACATGATTTCAGAGGCTAATTTTTACAGGATTATCCATAGACATATGAAACTTAATTACTGTAGAAATTCTAAGCTTAATTCCACTTTTATGTATAGGTTTTACCCTCACAAACATGACTTAAATCTGACCGGTATTTACTGTTCTGACAACGTTTAGTGTAACCAACATTTGAATGACTTCCCGATCTTCAAAACTTTCGAGGCCAGATTTTATGGAAAGTAGACTCTTTTGGATTATTTATAGGCTTAAGAAACATATCAAAACAAGTTTTTATCATCTAGATATCAGTCGTTGAACACGACCTAAAATTCTGCTCAACCCTAAATCAAGTTTTAACTCAAAACTAACCTAACCAATAGCATAATCATGACCCTAATCAAGCCCTAATCATTCTATCATCATTAAATATCATTAATATTCTAAATTTTATGAAACCTTAGAATCCATCATTGATTTTGTTACATGAATGCATTATTTAAACTAGGATGAACATACTTACCTTGAATGCTAGCACCTAAACAACAAATCTTGAGGGTTCTTGGATCAAACAATTTTCGGCACTCCTAGGGTTCTTGGGGCTGATTTAGATCGACCAAAACAAAAGGGAGGGGAAGGGAATGACTAGGTTTTGTATTTATAAGCTAAACCTAATCTCCTAACCCTTATCTAATACAAACTTGATCCCTACTCAAACTCTTTTTCCTTTTTTTTCTAAAATTCGTATTTATTATGTATGTATAAAAACAATTATTAGTTAATTAATTACCTTCAATACCTTAAGTTTTTATAAAAACCTAAGCTAATTTGGTAAACCATTTTTGCTTAAAAACTACTTTCTAAATATAAATTTCAGTTCACAATTCACTTTCTAGTTTTAGAAAGTTTACCACAAACATCCATATTTCACTCACTTAACTCTCCTTCAATATGACACATTTTCCTTAAACGCTTAATCCACAATAATCTAAATATTGACGTAGCATTGCATGCAATACGCCATTCCTTTCCATTATCACTAAACGTGAACAAATGGAATACTAAAATTCATTAACTAAATTTCTAAACCAAATTTTTTATCCCCGCGAAATCCTATTATCTAAATATGTATACATATACATATAAATACGTACACAAATAAAATTTTACCATCATTTTCATTGTCACTAAAATGTGAACATAATGAAATATCCATAGCAACCATAACTTCAATCACCATGAGACGATCACGCTCAATGGATTTGTAACCAACTCACATAAGATCACATAAACACATAGTTATCATAACACATAGTGAAACTCAAGACAATACCAACGGTTTGACTAACCTGCTCAAAGCACAGTTGTTACAGTCAACTTAGTCAGTGGCTTAGAAATCAAAGAAAAACCTTCCATAATAACCAGCCAATCTAAGAAATTGCCTCACCTCTGTTGGCGTCGTTGGTGCAGACCAATTCTTAATGGCTTCGATCTTGGCAGGATCAACATGAACACCATTACGATCAATCACATGACCAAGGAATTGTACCGAATCTAGCCAAAAATAACACTTTGAAAACTTGGCGTAGAATCTCTCCTTCTTAAGCAGCTCCAAAATAATCTTCAAATGCTTTCCATGCTCTTCTTCGTCTTTGGAATAAACCAGAATATCGTCGATGAACACAATGACTAAGTTATCAAGATATGGCTTACATACTCAGTTCATCAAGTCCACAAACACAGCAGGCGCATTAGTCAGTCCAAACGGCAACAGGTCACTAGAACTCAAAAGTGACCATACTGAGTTCTAAATGTTGTAATTGGAATGTCCTCCTCTTTAATGTGTAACTGGTGATATCCTGATGGTAGATCAATCTTAGAATACACGCTCGAACCTTGAAGCTGGTCAAATAAATCATAGATTCTCAGGAGAGGATTACTTTTGGCCAGTTAAATTGTATAACTGCGGTAATCTCATTTACCATTCAGAAATGATCCATCTTTCTTTTTCACAAACAACATCGGTGCTCCCCACGGTGATGAACTCGGACGAATAAATCATTTCTCCAGCAGCTCTTGCAGTTGTACCGACAACTCTCTCATCTCGGACGGTTCCAATCTATACGGTGCACGTGTAACAGGTGCAGCCCCCGGTACTAGATCAATTCGAAACTCTACTTGCCTCGGCGGTGGTAGTCTATCAAATAGGTCAGGAAATACCTCAGGGAAAGTCACGAATACATGCACGGTCTTCCAATAGTTCTCCTTCCGATTCTTTCTGCACATGTGTCCAAGAAACAAGTGTCAACCTCGCTCGATATACTTACGGGCTTTAATACAGGATATAACCTTTAGTCGAGACACACCCTTGTCACTTTCGACTATCAACGTCTTGTTTCCATAGGGTATACGAACAACTTTCTCGCCATATACGATAACAACCTCGTGCTTGACAAGCCAATCCATACCGATTATAACATCAAACGTACCAAGCTCAATTGGCATCAAATCGATTTCAAAAATATGGTTCACTAAATTCAAAGTGCAACCTTTCAAAACAATGTTCGTACTGACTACCCTTCTATCAGCTAATTCTACTTCGTAACTGGTATCTATTTTAACCGGATCGATATCAAGCATGGAACTAAATCTAGTGTTCACAAAACTCCTATCGGAACCTGAATCAAGTAAAACAGAGGCATAGCGGTTATTGAGTAGAAACATACCAGTAACCACATTCGGACCTTACGGCTCAGCATCCTTAATCGCATATGCTCGGCCACTAACTTCTCCCGTTTCCTCTTGCTTAACCTTCTTTGGGCATCAGTTCCTAGTATGACCTTGCTCACCACAGTCATAACAAGTCAGAATGGGCTGAGCATTTGCACCCGTGGCAATACTCTTTTCCTTGCAATACCTTGCTTTGTTCCTAACCTTTCCACACCTGTGGCACTTAATCGTACATGGACCATCATGGCGAGTAAAACAATGTTCACACATAGGAAGTGATCCAGAAGACACCTTTCATTAGTAGGTGCGTAGTCATTGCTCGTGTGTTCCCTTACTTTTGTGGATATACTGGCGAAGGTTGGGCAGTGAGTTATCCTTTTGGTTGCTCTTACCACTACTATTCCCACTTTGAAAGTTCTCCCACTTTCGCTTCTTTCCTTCCAGAATCCTTTCATCCCTAGCTTGCGATTTTTGTTCCATCAACTTATGGGCCATGCGCACAGCTTCATTCAAGTTGGCAGGATTAGAAGAAGTAACTTCACCCTTGATGTTCTCAGACAATCCTCGAATGTAAGCATCAATCTTCACACTTTCAGGCTCAACCATTCTCAGACACATCAAAGCTAACTCATTAAACCTTTGAGTATAAGCAACAATGTTATACTCCTTGACTTTCAGGTTCTACAATTTGTGCTCCATTCTTTGAATTTCCTTTGTTGGGCAAAATTCTGCAGTTATCAATTGCTTCATTTCAGTCCAAGGCATTTGGTTTACAGTCTCCAAACCCATGGTTGCAAACCTTTTTAAAAAGGGGGCATTCCACCAAGTCAAATCAGGTCCTTGCAGTGTTGCAACAGCAAACTTAACCTTCTTGCCCTCTGCACATTCACTGATTCCAAAAACACTCTTAGTTTTCTCAAACCATCTTCACAATTCGACAGCACCTTCAGTACCGTGAAAAACAATAGGATTTCACTTCATAAATCGAGCAAAAGTGCACTCACGAAAAACAGGTGCAGTGTCTTGACCCCTAACTGGTCCAGATCACTTAGATCATTTCCTGCATTTGCTGTCTATCCCGTCAGCAGCGATAGCAGCTTCGCAATTTCTTAATCATTTGATGAATGATTGCTTGAGTCAAAAGGTGCAGACTTTGGAGGGGCATGATTCTGTCACGCACACACGGAAAACAAATTTTTGATTAAGCATTTATAACACAGGATATACTCATAGCATGTACAATGACAAATCAATCACAATCACAGTCACACAACATCAAGTAGTAATCAAAAGTTAGTCATTCATTATTCATCACAAAAGAGTTAATACATAGTTGAATTGTTTCATGAAATGATACAAATCGTTACAATCAAATAGCATAAATTCTTACTAAACTGAGATTTCAGTTTAGTGATTACAACAATAAAAGGAACTACATTAAAAACTAAAATAATAAGCATCTGAGGAGATCCTCGCGGACTCGTTTAGGACTCTTCATTATCTTCAACGAAACATCGATAGCTTCATTCGGTCTTTCTTCAAACACAAATCCCCTACAAAATCTTCTTCGAGAACTCATGAGCTCAAACTCTAGTCCAATAGAGATCTCTCTCGACTCGTTCGTTCTGCATACGAAGAAGTGTGTTGCTAAACCGTGCTTCTTCCTGTTCTTTCTTCAATTTCTTACACTCAGCTTTTTTTCCAGCATTACCAAGCTTCTAACCGATCTCCATTGCAGCCCTCTCCTTCTTCCACACTAGAGCGATCTTCACATTACACTTAAATCTAAAATCAGCTTACATAATACTCGTCCTTTGCTTTTCCATTCTTTTCGACCATACAACGAGGAGTCTTGGCGTGCGTGTAGAAGCGTTATAGTTTAGGTTTTCAAAAAGACTCGACCTAGTTCTCTATAACCTTAGGCTCTTGATACCACTCTGTAACACCCCTATTTTTGGATTGCGCGTGGAAATTAGCAATTGGGTGTTACTAAATAGCACAAAACACCAAGATAATAGAAAATGACCCAAATAAGACGTCTTACAAACATGTATTCCATTATTAATCAGAGATAAACGCGTTCAGGTTCCCACATGATCGCAACCGCAACCATTACAACATTTGAAAAACTATTGTTTCAAATTAAAGACATTGTTTTAAAACAACTTAAGACATTGTTTTTGAAAGACAAGGAACACAAAAGCAGTCTTTTACCAAATCCATCACACGCATGACACATTCACGCCATCGCTTGCCCTTTAATCCTTGGTTACCTGGGAATAAAAAACAGGTTTAAACGTAAACATACATTGTTGAGTGAAATTCATAGAGTTTAAAATAATCCATAAGAAATAATCTTTGAACACATAATTAGTTCTCGGGAAAACATCACAACGAATACAATGTATAACAATCTCTTTTCTTTCACACATTAAGCTATTGACACCAAACGTTAACAATACATATGTCATTTCATATGTCAATTTTCCCCAAAACAAAGTATTATTGTCATATACCTACTACTTCTGAATACAAAATGTATGTTTGACAGGGTGTTCACAAGGATTCATACCCCACACAGGGTTGTCAAACCCAATAGATCTATTTAATGCATTAGCGTTCACCTCATCAGGCGATTAACGGTTCATGAAATAAGGGACTTCGACAATAGCTACTTATGCGGAAACAATCTCATAATCGGGTCCAACATACCATAAAATCATATGTGTTCGATTTTATAAAACAAACATGTATCCCCATCGTAGGTTTAAATAACAATCTAAAAAGATTTAAATGACGAGGATATGAACTCCCCTTAAGCAAAAGATTCGAATTCAATCAAATCAACAGCGTAAATTACTTCACGTCTACCGCGACCTATATATTACAATATATAGCAGTTACGTGCTAATGTATAATAACTCATATGATGCATAATTGCACCTATATATATCACTATTACGCATATACAATCATATACTACAATCTCCAAGTGCGACGCAAAACAATTCTCTTTGACGCACTAACAATATCACAACACTTTTCCGCAAAGTTTCTATTTTTAGAAAGTTATCGAAAGTAATGATAATATAATCCGAACTTTAATATTACGTCATCAATTAAAAAACATTACGATAACCCATTGCAATTTCAAACCTTATTCAAAAGTTTACACAAAGTTTGACTTTTCATAAAAGTCAAAACTTCTTAGTTGACTTTTATACCAAAAATAACCAAACTTGACTCGACCGTAAAACGTTCATTATTAAGAGTTACATGACGATCACTAGCGAAACGTAGCTAAAGGCGAACACTATCACTTTTCATAATCAAAAATAACTTTCAAAAATTTCTTGACTCGCTACGAGTCAGTCAAACTTGGTCAACACAAAACATATTAAAATGACATTTTTGACATAATCCGACTATCAAAACATGCTTAACTATCCTATTTAAGCATACCAAAACCATCAAACTTTGGTCAATAACCAAATATGCTTTCAATAATTTCCGCACTTAAATCTTATAGCAATAACCATAATACATGCAATATAAACAATTTTGACAATACATAAACATAAATAGAAGCTCACAATGCTATAACAAAAACCAAGTATGGTTCCCCCTTGCTCTTTGAAATCGGACGAAACCCAAACAAACCAAACAAAACCTTTTTCAACTAAACCAATTGCTCAAAACACTAATCTAGCAATTATAAACACCCCTTTATACACGATTTTCTACAAGAACAAACCGAAAATCTAACTTCTTCAAATCTTAATGCATGTAGGATTTTAATAGTGGGATTTGTAAGCCTTGATAAAAGGATCAATAATATGTAAATAGATTTTAATGCATGTCGAAAAATTGACGGTGGTGGTGGTGTTTCTCTTTGGCTGGTCGTGGAGTAGAGAGGAGGGAGGAAGAGAGTGAATTTATATTAAAATGTTATAAGTGTGTGTGTTGTGTGCTATTTATAGAAGACAACTTTGACACTTTGGCACTTTTGGTCCCTCTTTCTTACAAGTCCTTCAAAGTTAGTACAATGTGTTTCTTTTATTAATAAAATCGGCCAAAGACTCGGGTCACAGCACGTTAGCAAATATTTTAAATCCGTCCCACTAAATTTACTTTAAAACGTTAAATCACATAAAACACGACCTTTAAACACGGTTTTTACAAAAACTCAAGGAAACGCCGTAAAATACAAAAATAAGATAATCACGCTCTCAGAGCGACAACATAAATTTTTCTGACTTTTTCAGATACTAAAAACAAATAGAAACTCAATCACGGCTTGAAATTACCCAATACAAATGGAAATTTTCACCAAACCTTATATAGCCTAAACGACTATAATTAATTACGTATAAAATAACTATCATAGCTCGGGATAAACGTTGACCTGAAGCTCGGGTTGTTACAGAAGCTCAGGAGTCATACTACCAAGCATAAGACAAGCCACGTCATTATAAGCATCATATACAGCATTCTAATCCGTCAGCACATTTGCTGCGGAATCAGCTGCAGGAGCAGGGGGGATAGGTTGTTCAATGATAAACATTTTATTTTCAACTCTCAAGACTAACTTAAGTTAACGAAACCAGTCATTGAAATTATTTCCAGAAAGTTTTTCTCTTTCAAACATCGACCTGAAAGCCGAATGGTTTATGTTTTGAATAGGTAGTGCCATCTACAAAACATAAAAGTTCAAGTATTTAGTATTTTCGATAATACTCCTTGAAGAAAATTAACTACCCATGTTTAATTAAATAAACAATTAATTTTCTAAAGGCTAGGACCCTACTTGACATACCACCACCACATCAGTTGATCTACTAGTGATGGTGTATTCAAAAGGTAATTAACGATCAATAATTGCCATCGATGCAATTCCTAGAACCTTATAGGACTTACTTTATTACAATAATATACTAGTAAGCATGTTTCATCCCATATATGCCTCAAATTTAGGGTCTCACCACTAAACTGATTAAGTCATCCAATAAAGAACTGTGATTATGTAACACTAACGTCTCATGAAAAAGTGTATAATCACCTTGGGATTACGATCTACATACGTCTCACGCATAGTAAAAAGCATCTGCAAGTGTTCTTACAAATTGGATGGCAATAACTTATTTAAAAGGGTATAATATTTGACGTGGCAAATATGTACGAAGAAGCATGCATACATCTTCGTATCATAAATTTTAATAAAAACTTTACTCAATTAAGTTATGTATTACGGTATCACTTATTTTCTATACATCTAATGTATAAATAGTGTTACCTTTAAAATTGACGATTCAACGTGTTTCCAAAATTTAAAGATTTTATATTTTATCGCGGGAAAAGATTAAAGAATGGTTAAAAACCATTCAAACCATTAATATTTTTCACATCTTTACGTTTTGATAATCACAAAATATAAAAACGTTCAATGTAAAATTAAACGTAAACAAGTAATTGTAAGAAAATTTTTCACTTCGAAACCTAACATCAAATTATAGGTATGAATAAATAATTGCTTAATGAATTCGTTTATGATCAAAGGAATTTTATTCAAACCTCTCACTTTTATAAAAATTTGTAAAAAATTTTTATAAACATTACAACAACATTTTATACAATTAAAAGGCATGTTTTATCAAAATAAACATTTTTGAAATTCAAATTTTCGACCTAAATACGGATGAAAAGTTTCAGAAAATTCCCCTACAAAGGACAAACTGGGAGCGCCCAGTCTAGGGCGGGCCCCCCTTAAATACACGAGCGGCCCCCTTATCTTTAAGGGGACCACCCACCTATTTAAGGGGACCGCCCATAGGTAGACGCTCCTCCAGAATGTCCTATAAATACTGAACTTTTCCCCACTATTTTCTCACCTTTTGCACTCACTCTTTCTGATAAAAAAATAGCCCACACATCTCATTAAAATCATTTGATCATTTAATCATAAAGATTTCTTTCCAAGTGATCCAAGCTCAATTCCTCATGTGCAAGAGAAGAATAATTCAATCATCAAGTGAAGAAGTATTACACCTCAAGTGTGTATTGCAATCTTGTTGCATCCATATCATAACTTGTAAATTATTTGTAAATCTTGTAAAGTTGTGTAGTAGATAGATCTTGGTGATTGTTGTAAGTATGAGTTGGAATCTTGTTGATTCGTCTAGTTGTGATAGTTTAGGTATTGAAAATTAGAAGTTGAAGTAGTGAAAGTAGTGTGAGTGTCGGAATACTTAAGGCGTGATGACGTTGTGTAGTTGTGAAGTTGTGTTGTGAAGTCGTGAAAGTAGTGAAGAAGTTGTGAAGTCGTGATAGATTGGTTCTAGCTAAGATTAGAACTCGACATCTAGCTTAGTGTCAGAAATTGATATAAGCAAAAGTTGTGTACGGTTTTCTCCGCCATAAGGGAGTTTGTTGACATAGTGAAGAAAACTCTCGAGTTAGGTGCTCGAGGAGTGGAGTAGGGCGAAGAGGTGCTTCGTAACCGAACCACTATAAATCCTTGTGTTGTGGTTTGATCTTTCTAACTCTTATCTCTTATTTCTTTATTTGTTCTTACTTATTTATATTATTCATATTGTGCAAGTATTGAATTCACAAAAAGTCGAATCTAAGTTTTTATAAACAAACATAAACATTAAATTAAAAAAGCGGTAAACTATTCAACCCCCCTTCTAGTTTTCCACAATTGGTATCAAGAGCCACGTCAAACAAGATTTAAAAAAAAATTGTATTTAAAAACTTGGAATCGATTATGGACTCATAAAAAAATATTAGAAGGGAAATCTATGCAAAGACCATCCTATTTGAAAGTGATGGATTTGATATTGAAAAATAGATTCAAAACTTATGTGATGTCAAAGATCTCGTCTTTGGATGTTATTATCGATGGTGATTTTTATCCTATTTCAAACATAATCCCGAAACTAAAAAGGATGAAATTGACCTTTTCTATCAAACAAAACGATGATCTTAAAAAAGAATCTTGCTTAAAAATAATGAAGTTAAAATGTAATTTATTTCATGCTTTGCCACGTAAAGAATATGAAAGAATTTTTATATGTCAAACTGCAAAAGAAATTTGGGATACTTTGTTAATCACTCATTAAGGTAATAATCAAGTCAAAGCAAACAAAATAGATCTTCTTGTTCAAAATTCTGAACAATTCTTGATTTGGAAGAGGAATCAATGATAATGTCTTTGCAATATTTAACACTTTTTAATACTAGTCTAAAAGCACTTGATGAAGTTTTTTCTAGCCTGAATTGTGTTAGAAATTTCTTAAGGCATTACATTCCTAAATGGGGCGCAAAAGTCACAGCGATTGAAGAAATCAAAGCATCTAACAACTCTATCACTGTGAAACTCATTGGACATTTTGAAGTTTATGAAGAAAGTTAATTAAGAAAGATTTCTGAAAACCGTCAAAAGCAAAGGAACAACGTGATCTATTGCTTGAAAGCTAGAAAGGAATCTAGTAATGATGATAGCTCAACCTCTGATAGTGAAGATGAATAATACGCCATGGCCGTAAGAGACTTCAAGAAATTTTTCAAAAGACGAGGACGATTCGTAAGACAACCACATAAAGAAAGAAAATCATTCCAAAGAAATAAAGATGACAAAAATGGAATAGGCGAAAGAAAATGCTTTAAGTGTGGAGATCCAAATTATCTCATGGAGAATGTCCGAAACAATCAAAATATCAAAATCAAAAGGTGTTTGTTGGAGGATCTTGGAGTGATAGCGACGAAGATGAAGAGGTAAGGACAAAGGACGAAAAGTGTCTTATGGCTAAAGCTTCAAATGAGGTACTTTCTGAAACCGAATACTTTAGTGATGACCAATCATCATTAGAAGAAAATGACTTAGATAGTGAATATAGTAGACTATGCAATTAAGACTAAAAGTCTGGCTAAAAATAAATACTCTAAAACAGCTAAAATAGAATTAGAGAATGAAGTACTAAAATTAAAAGATGAATTATCTAGGTTAGAAAAAGGTAACGAAGTAAATGAAGAATGCAAACTATGTCAAGACCTTAAGTTTGAAAATGAGAAGCTTAGAAAAGAAATATCTAGGCTAAATCAATTTAATGATAGTAGTCACTCACTTAAGAAAATAATAAGTTCTCAAAAACCTTCCAGAGATAAATCCGGTTTAGGATTTAATTTTACCAAAGGGTCACCTAGCGAAACCAAACAAGTAAATTTTGTAAGAGCTCAAGAAGTCGAGTCGAAAGAAAAATTGATAGAATCAAACCCAAACTCAAAACCCAAAATTTATACTTATAAACAATACTAAAATTCTATTGCAAAAAAAAAAAAAAGTGGGGGTTGGGGGGGTGGGGGGGAAAATTGGGGGTGGGATGAGGTAAATCGTTTTTTACAAACTTCATTCTCAAAACTAGAGTCGGATTACTAAACCTACAATGAGGGTCTAAAACACCTACATCCGTGAAGAAAAGAAAAAACTTCATCCTCGTTCCAAACACCTCAACCTAGGAGAGACCAGGGGTAGACCCAAAATTACTCTATCACTAATCCACAATGTGAATCATCAAACACCAAACCAAGCTTACTCAAGTGGGAAGTTGTTCACCGTGCATGTGTCGAAATCAAATGCAAAATCATGTTCGGGAAACAATAACTTCGGGACCCATGAAACGATGGGGACCAAATGGCTAAATCATCATATCTTCCGAGGTTAATCATCTACAAGCATCCTTTGGCTTTCGTCAAACAAATTGAAGAACTCATATAGGATTTCCATAAATCCTCATCCTTAAAGCTTGCTACCTTAAAGATTTTAAAGTAATTTCTCTTGAAGGCTAAGGTACGTCTCACTCTCTAATTATGTAAATTATAGATTGGTATATGATATACTTAGTATTAGTGATAGTTAAGAAATATGGTAGTCACTAGAAATGCCATTTGTTGGCTTTCTAGTTTTTAAAAGAATTTGTTCATTAGGAACCATTCTTTCACATGGATTATCCATGAACCACTATAAAATGGAAATCTTCTATGGCCACGAACTCACGTAGACGAAGAAAAATGAGTTAGTGGATAATAATTAACATAGAAGTGGGATTAGTTTTGCATCGAAAAAGTCTTAAACCACTATGGATGAAACAAACTCCTTCCACCTCGACGCTCGTCTCAACTACGTCTATCAAAATTGCCTTGTTGAAGTCTTAACTCCATTCCAATCTCTCATCCTCCACAATATCTACTCTTTCCCATTTCAAAACGTATCAATTAATTTTTTTGTTCGAAGAAATTAATTCATCATGTTCGCAAGAAGTCTAGTCACCAAATCATCTTATGTATTGACATCCTGATTATCTCGTCCGAGATAGTCAAAGAAACATTTTAATTAAACAAAGAGTTAATTAAAAATTATCAATATTCATTCTCACAAAACTAGCCAAAAATCAAAGAAATTTTTTTTCAGGTGGCGGCCCCTTTAAAATTAAGGGGACCGGCCGTGTAAAAAGGGTGGCCCCCTTAATTAATTATGGGGTCCGCCTATCTGTGAAACCAAACACCCCCTTACAGTCGAATTTTATACCAAACATCACTTTTCTCTCATCCCGCTTCTCCTACCTGATGTGACGAAAATACCATCACCATTGCCATCAAAATCAAAACCTCAAATCTTCCAATTAACCAAAATTCGCAAAGGGCTTTCACTAACAAGTCAATCAACAACATTTCTTATAAGTTTTTCAACCTTCTTTTTGTTTGATTTCATTCAATTTTGTTCTTAATCAAAATTGGAGGTTCTTCATTATTGTTATATTTCTTGATTTAGTCTAGAATTTCCCAATAACTATAATGATTCCCATTAGTCATAGGAACACTACAAACCTTGATAGGATTGAATCAAAACCTTATTGGAGTTAAAATTTTAAGAAATGTATACTTTTGAACATATGGCTGAATTTTGATATTATGTATTTTTAAAACTTACACATTGTTGATTAATGCCAAAACATGTTAAAAATAATCAAGTATTGATTATCCAAACATATATATATATATATATATATATATATATATATATATATATATATATATATATATATATATATTTCAAATCAATGAGTAAAATTTTATAAAAATAAAGGAGTGTTTGGTTTCATTCCTAGGATGATTATTTAGGTCGAGATGGCGATCACTACATTTTTATCACGTATATAAACACATAACAAACTAATGTGAGTTATCAAAATATATAATTCATATATATTTTGACATATTGGACAAGATTTCTACCCATAAGGGAGCGTTTGGCTTATCACAAATTAATAAGAATTTTTGAGTCAAAATAAGTACTGTTAATTATATTAAGTCAAACAAGAATGTTATCGGTCTTAGAAAGTCAAACTAGGTCTTGTATTGTAATAGGCTAGTCGGGTTAAACAGGCTTGGATTGTAATCTAATATTGTTCGTGTTTTAGGCTTAAAGCCCAAGTTAAACCAAGCCCGACCCATTTAGAAAGCCTAAGTGCCAAGCTAGCAAGGCATGGGTATAAATATCCCTTCACCACACTTGGTGAAGGGTGTTGGTTACATTTTCATTCACTTGTAACTCACCACTTTTCTCTAATCTAATATTCCTCTTTTGTTTCTCTCTCTAAGTTTTCTTATTATTTTCTAGCATATTGGTAAAGATTATTGTTGTGTAATGGATTAAATACATGGGATAACATGTGGTATCACTCGCCAAGGGGTGTTTAGTGTTTGTTTTGTGAGAAATTCGTAGGTTTTTTTTGTTGGTTCGAAAAAGCAAGAAAAAAATCAAACTTTGATCTTTGTTTCGTGGTTAAAAGTGTTAAAGACTTGTACTTTCGGGCTTAGATTAATTCCTTGCATCATTACTAGGTGGTTTTAAGATCATTTCGTAGCTTACAAGAAAGTTTGAAGATTTTTTTGTGGCTGCGTTTTGCCTATCTGAAGGGGTGTTCTTCATTGCGTTTTGCTTCATTCGTTGCGTTTTGCTCAAGTCATTGCGTTTTGCTGCTTACGTTTTGCTTCATCATTGTGTTTTGCTACTTGCGTTTTGCTTCATCATTGCGTTTTGCTGCTTGCATTTTGCTTCATCATTGCGTTTTGCTGCTTGTGTTTTGCTTCATCATTGCGTTTTGCCTCTTGCGTTTTGCCTAGAAATCTTGCGTTGTGCCTCATGACACTGCGTTTTGCTTCATTCGTTGCATTTTTCCTCAAGACACTGCATTTTGCTTCATTCATTGCGTTTTGCCTCAAGACACTTCATTTTGCTTCATTCATTGCGTTTTGCCTCAAGACACTGCATTTTGCTTCATTCGTTGCGTTTTGCCTCAAGACACTGCGTTTTGCTTCATTCGTTGCGTTTTGCCTCAAGACACTACGTTTTGCCTCAAGACATTGCGTTTTGCTTCATTTGTTGCGTTTTGCCTCAAGACACTGCGTTTTACTTCATTCGTTGCGTTTTGCCTCAAGACACTGTGTTTTGCTTCATTCGTTGCGTTTTGCCTCAAGACATTGCGTTTTGGTCATTGCGTTTTGCTTGTTTTGGTCACTGCGTTTTGCTCTCATTGCGTTTTGGTCATTGCGTTTTGCTCTCACTGCATTTTGGTCATTGCGTTTTGCTTGTTTTGGTCACTGCGTTTTGCTCTTGAGATTTGTCTATAGGTTGAGATTTGTTACTGCGTTTTGCCTCATTGAAGACCCTTTTTTATAACAAATCTAAACGTTATGCTGCCCAAATCTCAACAAATCTTGCGTTTTGTCACTTGAGATTTGCCTACTCTTGAGATTTGCCTAATCTTGAGATTTGCCTCTTGAGATTTGCCTACTCTTGAGACTTGCCTCTTGAGATTTGTCTATTTAGAT
>BQNB010134211.1:0-18344 GCA_026074375.1 Tanacetum coccineum | reverse complement strand
CTACCGACTGTGCATCTGTTTTGCAACAAGTAAGAAAACAAATATTACTACTTATCATATATAACAATAGACATTACATAACATGTAACATGTACATGCATGTTTTTGTTACACACTTATATAAGATTTGTTAAAAATGTTAAAATCGATTAGACAAAAACGAAAGTAAGAAAGAAGTTCAAAATGAATCATATATAAGTGATAGAGGCGAACCTGTGAATATGAGAAGCTTTAGAATGAGGATGGAGAGCAGTAGGAGGTTTGATGCCATGAGATCAGTTTGTGTAATTTGCCTTTGAGATCAAACCAAATATATACTACTCTCGCAGTGGTTTAACGTCAAGACTCAAGAATACGATCAAACAGCAATGCATAGTTTCCACAGACTAATTTTCAAAAGCTCATAGAGAATAGCGTGGAGGTGTTGAAGATCCTGGAGAATAAATTGGAGTCGATGAAGATCCTGAAGAATAAATTGGAGTCGTTGAAGCTCCAGGAGAACCAACCAGTAGACGGATTCGTTCCTCCTTCCACACAAAAAATTTACATCCGAAAGTGTTTTCGATAGGCTGTTAAAGAGTAAAGATAATAAGTTTTAACAACTAACCACATTATTTATATATTACACAAAAAAAACATGTGATTGTTCACCTTTGATCGTGGACATGCATAGTATAGTTTACCACAGGTTTTAGGTTTATACGATTCTCGCAGAACTACATCTCCGGCTCCACATGGACACGCAAAAGCTTCATATGGCACCATCTTCTCACCATAAGACAGTGAATATGTTTTGTGTTGTGAAGGTAAGAATTGTGTGATTTGTGGGTGATTGTGATGATAATATCAGCTTTTATGGTAAAAACATAGTTTTTTAGAGGGAGTTGATTTGGCGGAGAGGTATTAGGCGGAGATTGAGAGGATTTTTTTGGCAAGAAGTATTTGGCGGGAGTTTTTGGCGTGAGTATAGGGCTACAGGAGGAATTGGTCGAAATTTTGGATCTAATGTACAACGATAACATATCAACTCATCCGTTGAACATCTAATGTACAACGATAACATATCGACTCATCCGTTGGACATCTAATGTAAAACTATAGCATATCGACTCATCCGTTGAATATCTAATGTACAACGATAACATATCGACTCATCCGTTGGACATCTAATGTACAACGATAGCATATCGACTCATCCGTTAGACATCTAATGTGTAACGATAGCATATTCACTCATCCGTTGAATATCTAATGTACAACGATAACATATCGACTCATCCGTTAGAAATTTAAAGTACAACGATAGCATATAGACTCATCCGTTGGACATCTAATGTGTAACGATAACATATCGACTTATCCGTTAGACATCTAATGTACAAAGATAGCATATTGACTCATCCGTTGAACATCTAATGTACAATGATAACATATCGACTCATCCGTTGGACATCTAATGTACAACGATATCATATCGACTCATCTCCGTTAAACATCTAATGTAAAACGATAACTAACGACTCATCCGTTGGACATCTAATGTACAACGATAGCATATCGACTCATCCGTTGGACCAACTAAATGTGTACCGATAACACTCGACTCATCCCTATGGACCTTCTAATGTGTAACGATAGCATATCGACTCATCTGTTGAACATCTATGTAAGCAACGATACCAATATCGACTCGATCCGTAGACATCTATGTACAACCCGATAGCATACGACGCATCTTTTGTACATCTAATGTGTAACGATAGCATACAGACTCAATCCGTTGAACATCTATGTGTAACGATAGCAAGAATCATCGGCAAGAAGGAAGATCAAGGAAGGAAATACTGCACTGGAGATTGAGAACACTTACTTATCATGTTCAGCTACTTAAGAGGATTTCTAAGTGGTTTGCTACTTTGATATGATACAAGCATCGTTATAACGATAACATATCGACTCATCCGTTGAACATCTAATGTACAACGATAACATATCGACTCATCCGTTGAACATCTAATGTGTAACGATAACATATCGACTCATCCGTTGAACATCTAATGTACAACGATAACATATTGACTCATCCGTTGAACATCTAATGTACAACGATAACATATCGACTCATCCGTTGAACATCTAATGTATAACGATAATATATCGACTCATCCGTTGGACATCTAATGTACAACGATAACATATCGACTCATCCGTTGGACATCTAATGTACAATGATAGCATATCGACTCATCCGTTAAACATCTAATGTACAACGATAACATATCGACTCATCCGTTGAACATCTAATGATATCGATAACATAATCGACCATCCGTTGGACATCTAATGTACAACGATAGTATATCGACTCATCCATTGAACATCTAATGTATAACTATAACATATCGACTCAATCGTTTGGACATTATTCTAATGTACAACGATAACATATCGACTCATCCGTTGAACATCTAATGTACAACGATAGCATATCGACTCATCCGTTGAACATCTAATGTACAACGACAACATATCGACTCATCCGTTAAACATCTAATGTACAACGATAGCATATCGACTCATCCGTTGGACATCTAATGTAGAACGACAACATATCGACTCATCCGTTAAACATCTAATGTACAACGACAACATATCGACTCATCCGTTGAACATCTAATGTACAACGATAACATATCGACTCATCCGTTAGACATCTAAATACAAAAGATGGCATATCGACTCATTCAGTTGGACATCTAATGTATAACGAATAACAATCGACTCATCCGTTGACACCTAATGTACAAGATAGCATATAGACTCATTCGTTGAACATCTAAGTACAACGATAACATAATCGACCATCATTATGAACATCAAAACGAACAAAGATAACAGTATCGACTCTACCGTTGGACATCTAATGTAAACATAGCATATCGACTCATCCGTTGAACATCTAATGTACAACGATAACATATCGACTCATCGGTTGGACATCTAATGTACAAGGTTTATCGACGTCGTTAATGACTTGAACATCTAATGTACAACAATAACATATCGAGTCATCCGTTAAACATCTAATGTACAACGACAACATATCGACTCATTCGTTGAACATCTAATATACAACGATAAAATATCAAGTCATCCGTTAAACATCTAATGTACAATGACAACATATCGACTCATTCGTTGAACATCTAATATACAACGATAACATATCAAGTCATTCGTTGAACATCTAATGTACAACGATAACATATCGACTCATCCGTTAGACATCTAATGTACAAAGATAACATATCGACTCATCTGTTAGACATCTAATGTACAACGACAACATATCAACTCATCCGTTGAACATCTAATGTACAACGATAACATATCGACTCATCCGTTAGACATCTAATGTACAACGATAACATATCGACTCATCCGTTGAACATCTAATGTACAATGATAACCTATCGAGTCATCCGTTGGACATCTAATGTAGAACGATAACATATCGACTCATCCGTTGGACATCTAATGTACAACGATAACATATCGACTCATCTGTTAGACATCTAATGTACAACGATAACATATCGACTCATCCGTTGGACATCTAATGTACAACGATAACATATCGACTCATCTGTTAGACATCTAATGTACAACGACAACACATCGACTCACCCGTTGAATATCTAATGTACAACGATAACATATCGACTCATCCAATGGACATCTAATGTAAAACGACAACACATCGACTCACCCGTTGAACATCTAATGTACAACGATAACATATCGACTTATCCGTTGAACATCTAATGTTCAACGATAACATATCGACTCATCCGTCGGACATCTAATGTACAATGATAACATATCGACTTATCCGTTAGACATCTAATGTACAACGATAACATATCAACTCATCCATTAGACATCTAATGTACAACGATAACATATCGACTCATGAGTTGGACATCTAATATACAATGATAAGATATCGACTCATCCGTTGGACATCTAATGTACAACGACAACACATCAACTCACCCGTTGAACATCTAATGTACAACGATAACATATCGAATCATCTGTTGAACATCTAAATGTATAACGACAACATATCAACTCATCCGTTGAACATCTAATGTACAACGATAACCTACTGAGTCATCCGTTGGACATCTAAGGTAGAACGATAACATATCGACTCATCCGTTGGACATCTAATGTACAACGATAACATATCGACTCATCCGTTGGACATCTAATGTACAACGATAACATATCGACTCATCCGTTGGACATCTAATGTACAGCGATAACATAACAACTCATCCGTTGGACATCTAATGTACAACGATAACATATCGACTCATCCAATGGACATCTAATGTACAACGACAGCACATTGACTCACCCGTTGAACATCTAATGTACAACTATAACATATCGACTCATCCGTTGAACATCTAATGTACAATGACAACATATCGACTCATCCGTTGAACATCTAATGTACAACGACAACACATCGACTCACCCGTTGAACATCTAATGTACAACGATAACATAACGAATCATCCGTTGAACATCTAATGTATAACAAAAACATATCAACTTATCCGTTGAACATATAATATACAACGATAACATATCGAGTCATCCGTTGGACATCTAATGTAGAACGATAACATATCGACTCATCCGTTGGACATATAATGTACAACGATAACATATAGACTCATCCGTTGCACATCTAATGTACAACGATAACATAACGACTCATCCGTTGGACATCTAATTTACAACAATAACATATCGACTCATCCAATAGACATCTAATGTATAATGACAACACATCGACTCACCCGTTGAATATCTAATGTACAACGATAACATATCGACTCATCCGTTGAACATCTAATGTACAACGACAACATATCGACTCATCCGTTAAACATCTAATGTACAACGATAACATATCGACTCATCTGTTGAACATCTAATGTACAACGATAACATATCGACTCATCCGTTGTATATCAAATGTACAACGATAACATATCGACTCATCCGTTGGACATATAATTTACAACGATAACATATCGACTCATCCGTTGGACATCTAATGTACAACGATAACATTTCGACTCATCCATTGGACATCTAATGTGCAACGATAACATATCGACTCATCTGTTGGACATCTAATGTACAACGATAACATATCGACTCATCCGTTAGGCATCTAATGTACAACGACAACACATCGACTCACCCGTTGAACATCTAATGTACAACGATAAGATATCGACTCATCTGTTGGACATCTAATGTAGAACGATAACATATCAACTCATCCGTTGGACATATAATGTACAACGATATCATATCGACTCATTCGTTGGACATATAATGTATAATGATAACATATCGACTCATCCGTTGGACATCTAATGTACAACGATAACATATCGACTCATCCATTGGACATCTAATGTACAAAGTTACCATATCGAGTCATCCATTGAACATCTAATGTACAATGGGGGTTTGAAGATAAAACGCAATGTTCTTGACGAGATGAACGGGATCTCTAAACGATTATTATTTTAGAGATTGAGTTTTATTGTTCTTTTCTTTACACTTAACACAATTTAGGACTTCATGCATATTAAAAAATATGTTGGTGGCCCCCCCCGCTTGAAACACTTGTGGTAATGATGACAAATCTAAAGACACCGCCAAGGCAAGACAAGACTTGAAAAGGTTGGGCATTCGAAGTGGCTTGTGGCTTGGCCAAACCAAAAACGGGAAGTGCTCGAAGCCTCAGGCTGCGTATTCTTTCACACCAGAGAACAGAAAAAAGTTTTGTCAGTTCATCAAAGGAGTTAAACTACCAGATGGGTTCAAATCTAACTTCAAGCACAAAGTGACCGATAATGATACCAATATAACGGTCCTAAAGTCTCATGACTGTCATATAATGATGCAACGTTTACTTCCTTACGGACTTCAACAATACTTGCCCGATGAGGTTGCAAAACCGATAATCGAGCTATGTTCATTCTTTAAGCAAATCTGCTTTGCAACTTTGATGAAGGATGACATGTTGAAAGCTTAGAGCAAGGTGGTCAATATTCTGTGAAATCTCGAGCTCATATATCCTCCTGCTTTCTTTGACATTATGATTCACTTGGTTATCCATTTACCTCTAGAGGCTCTTGAAGGCAGGCCTATTCGCCCCCGGTGGATGTTTCCATTTGAAAGATTCATGAAGAAGCTAAAAGGTTATGTACGAAATAAAGCTAAGCCAGAAGGTTCGATTGCGGAGGGTTATGTTGCAGAAGAAGCATTGACTTTCAGTTCTCATTATTTTCGGGATGTTACCACGAAATTTATCGTCCGTCCGTTAATGTGGATCCCCCTCCCCCAACGTGTCAGTTTTAGGTGTTCCGATCAATATGTAAATCGATTGGTTTACGGTCGGTTATTCGGTTTGATGCCCAAGAGTTGAAGAAAGTGACATGGTATGTACTTCACAACAGTCCTGAAATTGACACGTACCGGTCCCAATTCAAGAGGTAAGCGTTTTTATTTTGAAACTTCTTTTTCATAACTTATATTTTTGACGACTTATTCTAATACCATGAACGTTTTTCAGTAAATTTTCTAACAAAGACATGAAAGAAGAATTCCTCAACTGGTTTGGGTCGCAGGTAAAATTAGACTTATTTTGTGTACTTAACTGTAAAAATAACGATATCATATTTTTGTTTCTCTATCTAATCCTATCTTCTTCATAGATCGTTAAATCACGTAGAAAATGTACCCAGGGGTTAGCTTAAACCACGAGTTATTCGCTTGGCTGTGGACCAACCCGACTTCTATCTTACGTCAACTCTTGCGTATGTCAACGGTGTGGGGTTTGTCGTGATAAAGCGCGTAGGACGTCGCACAACTCAAAATAGGGCACTTGTCTCGCCTGGTGGGGAGGACGGAAAATGTCTTAGTGTCGCTTCAAGAAATCCTCGAGTTTTTGTATTTGTTGTTCCGAGTTAAGTGGTTTGACACTAGAAACGATGGACGTAAAGTCAAACATCTTATTCTTAGAAACAACATGACATAAATCTTGAGGCGTTTAAAGATGATCAATACATTCTCGCAACACAAGTCAACAAGGCTTTACCCTTTGAAGATTATGGCTAGCCGACCACCACACTGGAGGTCGTTCGAACATGTGAATCATAAAAAGTTTTCGGGACGGGGGTGTCATCGTTGGTTAGAGGAGATCCTGATGTTATACTTTTTGACAAATTCATCTGTTCTCCCAACTTTCTATCTTGTTTGAGTGACTTGGATAATGCGGACCTTTGCAAATAAGATGGTCAATCAACGATGGTTGGACGCACCGCCAGCTATCATTGATCTTGACGAAGACGATGATATTATTGATGATGAAGACCCCCTTCCTCATGATTTAGCAGATTCTGATGATGAGGCCCTCGTCAATGTTGATGATGACGATGGTGTAGAAGTTGTTTATTCTAGTGAAGAAGAAGATTGATCTTGAGATGTAACTTGCAAAAGACACTTATATATTTGAATAAATGAATGAAATTGTTGTGGATTGTTTAAATGTGTATATTTATTTGGATATGTATGTATTTGGATGTGTGCATGCTTATATTATTTTGTTCATGAATTTCTATATGTTATCCTAATTGTACATGTACAGATGTCAGCAGATGTTGTACGGGGCCACGGCGGTGACGGTGGCGATGATGATCGTCCCCCTACACACCATATACCCATCGGTTTTGGGGGGTTGCTTCGTTAACCGAGGTAAGAATTTATGGTTATTGTAATACAAGCTATTAAATTTGATACATTAAATTTGCTTGCCTTGAATTTTTAATGACTTTATCACTCACTTGATTTTGCAGGCAAAGGCACCCGAAAACCCAATTTGGGTGGAAGAAAAGCGGGCCGGCTGCATACCAGCCAGGAGACCCGAAACCTCGGGATAAAGAAGATCACTGATGACAAAGGCCCCGTCCCGATTCGGTTCGAGTGGTGTATGACAAAAAATACCCTATGCCTCTCAGGTGAGCTGCATCTCATTGGTTAACTACCTTAGGGAGCTTTATTAGGGAGATGCTTTGTACTAGCTTTCTTGGAAAAAGGTACGGCGGAGCGGTAATGGCGGCTATCGTGACAAAGTCCGGTGGGTCTAGTTATTTCATTATCCTTTTATGTTTTATTTCATTATCGTGTTCATGTATTTAATTGTGTATTCATTATCTAAATTAGTATATTATTTATTTAATAAAATAAATAAACAAATTTAGATAAATATATAATTTATATCTCTAACTCTGTCTTTGTTTTGTTGTATATGATGAAGGACGCAATTTGACTTAAAACCTCACATGCAAATCCCAGCGCTGGATGAATCAATAGGCGGGCATCCAGCAAGCATCTGCAAAGTGTACAATACCAGACAAAGGCTTCTCTCAGGCATAGCGCATTGGGTTATTAAACCCGAGACGGACTTCGATGTGGTTGATCAGGGTGCGTACTACGTCCGGGAGTATTACCTTCCGACAGATTGGATGCCAGATTGCTTTTTGAGATGATCCAGAAAAACAAGCCCGAGCCGCTCAAAATCGCCAAAACCGGGGAAAGAGCACGGTCGTATGCCGGCAGGGATCCCGGTCACTTGCTCGCCTTCGAGATCAGATGGTAATAAACATTATAATTATTTTACATACATATATACATAGGGATTGGTTCTAGAGAAAACCATATTTTGCTGGAAAACCTAAACAGATGCACGAAAAAAACTAAACAGATGCCCTAATTTTTTCGAGAAGAGTTACCGCACAGTTAGGGCATCGATTTTGTATTTTTAGGGCATCTGTTTGAGTTTTCTGGGTTTTCCACCGAGATTAGGTTTTCTCACGATCCCATTCCTATATACATATATATCTGATTATATGCTTTGGTGTGTTGTGATTTATCGTTTTTAATTTGTTTCATCTTATATACATGTGAATGTACAGATGGATAGCTCAGCCACTCGGGAGTACCCGTCGTTGATCCACACCTTCTTTGTGACACACACTGTTAACGGGGTATTCACGCGGGATGAGGACCAAGCTTTATACGTAAGTTTTGTTTCAAAACATGCACTTTAATGATTTGTCGAGAAATAATGTAGGAACCCAACTAATATATTAACTATCTTATGTTTTTGTCACTACATAGGAGGAGATGTTGTGGCTGCTTGCAGGCTCTAGGCTCCAAACCACATCGAGAGGGGGTCCTGTGCCTACACCGAAGAAGAGATCATGGCCTTCGTTCGAAAGGCAAGCAGCGATGTGGCACCTTCGGTGTTGGTAGGGTATTGTGGGACGCGCACCGTATGGATGTCGCCCAGCCTCAATCACTGTGACACCGCCGATGTCGAGAAAAGCTCAAAAAGAGTAACAAGAGCCTAACCAAACAAGTGAAGATGATGATGAGGCTTTTTAGGAGTGACGACAAGTTTTTACGATGGCTTGATAGGTTTGAGTATCATTGAGTTGGGGGGGTTGCCAGCGGGAGTGGCGGGTGCGGGGATGATGAGCCGGGCGGCGATGAGGACGACGACGAGGATGACAATAACTAGAGATGTTATATACATGGGTTAGTATGCTATTTTGTTTCTTCAACTATATATTGGCGATCCTTATGTAAACATTTGTTTCCCCGTACATGTTATCTAGATGAATATTGACTTGTATCTTGCGGATAATGCAAGGTTTGTGACTAGGAAGCCCCGTTTTGTAGACTATATTGTATTTATTAGGATTTTGGACGATTTAGCTTTATTAGATCAAATGCGTTGATCGGTTATATTGTATTGTGTTTTGGTACAAGTTGTGATGTATTTGGATAGAGTCTATATTGGTTTATACAGCTTTGATGTTTGACAGTTTTTTTTCGAAAAAATTCTGGAAAAAAATATGGAAATTGCCTGCTGTGCAGGCTGCACTAAAAAAAATGCAGACCTATCCCGGGCGACATGTCACCCGGGAAAATCAAAACAAAAAAATTAAATATGAATCCCCAACGACATGTCGCCCGAGAAAATCAAAACAAAAAAAATGAATTATGTGTCCCGGGCGACATGTCTCCCGGGTTACCTATCCCGGGCGACATGTCACCCGGAAAAATCAAAACAAAAAAATTAAATATGAATCCCCAGCGACATGTCGCCCGGGAAAATCAAAACAAACAAAATGAATTATCTATCCCGGGCGAAATGTCGCCCGGGTTAACTGACATTAAACGATAAAAAACGTGATTTTGAGTTGACAAGTCAACGTATGTGAAAGTTTTCCCGGGCGACATGTCACCCGGGATAATCGGCAATTAATTAATTAATCAATAATAATGGCTAATTAATTTTTTTAATAAAGAACATAAAGTGATCCACCGTGACACTTATTAGTTTGACTGAAATTAAGTGGGCCCCACTATGTCGCCCGGGAAAGTGATCCACCGTGGCACTTATTAGTTTGACTGAAATTAAGTGGGCCCCACTATGTCGCTCGGGAAAGTATCCCTGACGAGCTTTCCCCTTCAATTTATCCCGGGCGACATGTCGTCTGGGATTGCTATCCCCAGCGACAAGTCGCCCGGGAAGGCGTGAATTTGTCGCTGGAAATAGTGGTAAATGGTGTAGTGTCAAGTGGCAAGCATGTTATAGTTAAGTAGAGAAATTAGGAATCCAACGTACCATACACTACACGTTGTGCATTTAAGGTTGAGGCCTACGATAATTCCACCAATATGTTAAATTCCACACGTCAATTAAGTTGAAGTCGATGTCAAGTGGCAACGACCACATCACATGTGTGTTTCACAACTTGTGCACAAAAGAAAAACGCACTGCAATTGTTAAATGCGACGAGATAACTAGTTGATTTTTATATTCTTTAGCAAACAAGGTACATTAAGGATGATAATGATCTGTAAAATTTCTTTGTTCAAAATTCAAATACTCCTATTATATTGTGACTAAGTTCGTTTCAGCTAGATACGTACCCATGCATGCATGCATGCCTGCATGAACGTATACTTGTTGAAGCTAAAGTAGCTAGAACTGTATACTATAAAGATTTATGAGTTAAGTCTATATAATAGCATATACTTTTTAAAATGTACAAATATAACTATAATAAATAGTTTCATAAAGAAGGAAAAGTCTTTGCTTACTATTTATTTCAAATCTTTTTGACAATTGATAATAAGGGTAATTGATTACAACCGATACATTTGATTAAAAACATAAAAAAACCCAATAGTTTTATTCCATTGTCTATATATCTTTTTGACAATTGTACTTCTTTTAAATCAGAAGCTTAGATTATACTTGGAACTTTGATTAGGAAAGAAAACCCCAAAATGTTTCTCCGATTCTTCTCCTGGTTTCTGATCTTCATCAAACATCGCAAACAAATACGTTTCTATGGATCTTCTCTTCACATGTGCAATCAGATTTCTGTAATAAGTTCCCGCGTTTTCCATTGTTGCTCCATTACCTCCCGCACTTGGCCATCCACTCTCGGACACTACTATTGGCACATCAGCTCCACCAAGACGCCGTTGAGCAGCTAAATGAGCATCATACATCGCATCAAAAAGATTTTTGTATTGGTCACCAGATTCCGGTTTGGTGAACAACGCATATGAGAGTTCTATGTCGTTAGGTGCCCCAATATAAGCAAAGTACGGGTAGATATTGGCAAGCATGGGTGAATTATTTTCCTTAAGGAATCTTATTATTGAGGATAGGTTGTTTGTAACTGCCCCGTGTAAGTTGCGGTTGAAACCTTGATTTGGCGGCCAGCGTCATTAATGGCTTTTTGGACATTCTGCATTCGCGGGAAGTACGTAACGTAGGAACTCGGCACTAACTTCATTTCCAACAGAAATGTACCGAAATTTGACATCTGGGTAATTTAGGATGTTGTCTCGGACCCAACCGGCTTGCAAGCATTTTGGTCAAGCGAGGGGCCTCGAGAGAACTATTTGGAACATCGAGAATGAAATCAATATTTGTTCCACTGAGTGCCTGAAGAGCAGCTGGATTTGGACCATACATTCGCATCCTGTTTATCCCGTTCCTTTGTAAAGTTTTTACCACAATCCTGCTTCAGAGCAGATGAGCAAACCGTTACCATCTGCCCAATCCAGCAACACCTACAGACCTGTGCATACTGTTTTGAAAGTAATAAGAAAACAAATTATTACGTAAAATATTTGTACCTTTTTATAACATGTTTACAAAATGATTATAACTAAAGAAACGAAAATATGAAAAGACAAAATTTCAGAAAAAAAGTTCAAAATCTATTACGTACCTGTGAATATGAGAAGCTTTAGAATGAGGATGGAGAGCAATAGGAGGTTTGATGCCATGAGATCAGTTTGTGTATTTTGCTTTTGATACCAAACCATATATATACTACTTCCGCAGTGGTTTAACGTCAAGAATCCGATTAAACAACAATGCATAGTTTCCACAGAATAATTTTCAAAAGCTGTCCCACAAATTTTGTCTTCCTCAATCAACTCCATTAAGGTGTATATTTTAGTGGGAGAATTACAAAATCTGAGACGAAAGGGGCTGTATGAAAAAGGGTTTACAAAAATGGACTACCGGACGCAAGGGGTGGGAGTGCGTCGTGCGCTGCCCACGTGGATCAGTTTTAAAGCCGGACTATTTGCACTGTATTGGTTTGTGCCAAGAACTGTTTGCTAAAACAGTATATGTTGTACTGAGTATTGTTTCGGTCATAACTCCTTCATATAAACTCGGTTTTGATCATTCAAAATGGAACCAGAAGAAACATATTTACAACTTTGATTTTGAGGAAGTATGACAAAATAGTGTCCGGCGCACAGTCGTACCCAAACATTCATGGTGCACCGGAAGGTCCTGTTGGAAAATATGGTATAGCAAATATGAGTTTTTGCTAACTTTGGACAACATTTAATATATGTAGATGTTATATATAATAATAGATGTTTGGGGTGCAAAAAATGGATTTCTGGGCCAAGATGGGTTCGGTTCCACTGAACTCATGCGAGCCCACGCGACCTGCGGACACGAATGCAGCTCCAGTTGCTCACCTACGAATGTAAACTTATGAAACATGACATTTGGGGTTACTCAACTTTGCAAAAATATACGTAAACATCATTGAACTTGCAAAAACATGGGATTTATGTTACTTAACTTACCTAAAAATATACGTCCAGGTTGCTGGAATGGGATCGTGAGAAAACCTAATCTTGGTGGAAAACCTAGAAAACTCAAACAGATGCACTAAAAATACTAAACGGATGCACTAAAAAATCTTTTATATAGCCTGAAATAATTAAGGCATCTATTGCATCTGTTTGGTTTTCTAGGTTTTTTTACCAAAAAATGGTTTTCTCTAGAACCCATCCCCCAGGTTGCTTGGATTAACATTGAAATTATGAGGGTGTATGTTTATCAAAAGTTCAGTAACCCAAGTGAACAAAATAAAAGTTTAGTAACTTAGACGAACTTTTTGGAAAAATATAGTAACTTCTTTGTCTATTAACCCCAATTCAAATGGATGTAATAATACTAATATTCTGGATAAAACTCATTATAGTTAATACAATGTTGTACATTAATAAATTTATACAATGTCAAAGTAACTACAAGAGTACAAGTAAAGGTAGTTAGTGTAACACCCCCAAATCTGAGTTGCAGCGAAATATTGAATATGCGAGGGCGTTACTTCATAGATCAATAACACAAGATATGAGAACGACCACTAAACATGTCGTTTTAAAAAGATATATTGGATTAACAAAATACTTGTTCATTACATAAGCTCATGGCTTCAAATCGTTCGACAATATAAGTAAAGATTCTGGTTTATAACAAATATTTCCAAAATGTAAAACGACTCAAATCTTTAGTATTTTTTTTTGAACGACAACTTTATAAAAGAAAAACTAGCAAGGAGCTAGACAATTACAAGAAAATTAAATGAGGGTGTTAAAGCCAACTATCACAGTTTAACGTAAATCTACCTCTAGCTACACACCAAGAAAATGAGCGTAAAACAATGTCATCAAAAATGGACTCCTTCCGTGGCTTAGTAAAAGCAAAAAGCAAATGATTACGGAAATTCCACACACTCCACCATGTAATGTAAAAAACGCCTTCAATTTAGAACCTAGCCGTAAAGAATTGAACCAACTAAGCCATTCAGCATACGACGAGAAGAGATGCTCGTCCAAATTCCACCAACGACATATGAGCCTCGTTAAATCTCTCGCTAACGAGCAACAAAAGAAAACATGCGCTACTTCTTCCTGGGCTGAATCACAAACCGGACATACATCAGTATCTATACTTACCTTCCTTTTCGCCAGATTCGATCTAGTAGGAAGGCGGTTAAGGAACAACTTCCAAGCAAATATATTAACTTTATTCGGGATAAATTTAACCCAACGCGTAGGAACGTTCGACTTAGGAAGAAAGAACTCATCTAAAAGATTCCTGACATCCTTAACTCGAAAAACTCCGTCTCCACTCAAATCACAAACCCATCTATCTTCCGAGTTAGATAAAGAAACAGAATCTAGCAAGGACGAGAGATGATTAAATTGCTGAGATTCGATACCTCCTCTCACAGATCTTCGCCAAGAAAATGACAAGGAAGGATGAAGTTTGTCTGCTACAGAAATGTCCTTGTTAGTTTCTAAAGCATATAATCGAGGAAACTTACCAAGTAAACTATGATCGTCAATCCAACGGTCTTTCCAAAAACGGGTACTCTGTCCATTGCCAATACGAATTTTGCAATGAGAGAAGATGTCAACACCTTGTTCTTTGAGAGAGTTGAATTCCTTAATAATGGTGCTCCAATTCGAGGGGTATGCAGCAGCAAGAGGGGAGGAACCTGACCCATGGATGGTTGAAATGACTTGATACCACAAAGAGTTGTCTTGAGACAAGAAACGCCAAACCCACTTCGCTAAGAGCCCTCTATTAAGGGCAAAGAAGCTAGAAACCCCCAAACCTCCGAACTGTTTAGCAGCAAGAACAGTATGCCACTTTACCCAAGCGATTTTCCGATCTCCTTCTTGAGCTCCATTGAAGAAATTCCTACGAAGATTTTCCATCTTATTAAGAACCGACTTCGGCACCTTAAATAAGGACATATTATAAATTGGAGAAGATCCCAACACCGATTTCAGGAGGGTAAGACGACCCCCTATAGAGAGGGTTTTAAGTTTCCACTTAGACAACCTCATTGAAAGTTTTTCAATCGTCGAATCCCAAGCTTTAGCCAAGGACATATTACCTCCCACCATAACACCCAAATATAGAAACGGAATCTTCATCACCGAGCAGCCAAGGTCTTTGGCAGCCATGGCAACAACAGGTTCGGAAATACCCATACCAAGAATTTGGCTTTTTTGAAAAAATGGGCTTTTAAAATGGACAGAAGCTTAAACTAGCTTAAAGGCTTAAAATGGCTAAGTCTTTTGACTGTTTAGACAAATAAGCTACAATTTAAACTAAGAAGCTAAAAGAAGTAGCTACCCTATCTTAAATAAGCACTAAAAAGCTAAAACCTACAACTAGATAAGCTTAAAAGGAAATTTAAGCCTAGGGACACGATTTTTGGCTTAAAACTAAGCAACTAAAAGGGCTTTTTAAGGTCTGAAACTAAGAGAACTTAACAAAGAGCTTATTGGCTTTTTAGATAAGCCAATAACTCATGCTGAGGTTCACAAATAAGCTAGAAAAGTGTGCTTAAAAATGGCCCCTTAGCACCAGGGGAAATTGACTAAAGACAAGAGCTTATATTGACAGCTTAAAATAAGCTGTCAAATAAGCTCAAAATAAAAAGACAAGTTAAAACAGATGAAGAATGGCTTAAAGTGAGCTTATGCTCAAATTTTAAGCCTCTAAGAACAAAGAAAACATGCTGATTTTAGTGCAAAAAGAAATAAGCAATTTTGGCTTTTGACAAACTAAAAAAATTGACAGAATGTGTATAAAACACAAGGGACCTTTGAGACTTGGACTAGTTGGTTTTGTATACACAATTGACACACTTCTTTGATACTAAAACTCAAGTCTACAAGGGCTTATCCAAATAAGCTCTTGTAGCTTCTTTAAAAACAACAATTTTAACACTACCTAGAAAACTTCTGAAAAACAGTTTTTTTAAGCTAAAAGATTTTGGAAAACAGACTTAAATGAGCTTAAAAATGATACTCAACTTGGCCAAATTGACACAACCCATAACATTTCCTTTTTGACCCATTTTAGTCTTATCCCAAACACCCCTTTATATTTTAAAAATGATTTTAAAACATATAAAGAACTGTTTTAAGCTCAAAATTTTGAAAACAAGTATTTAGCAAGCATGGTTAAGCACAATAAGGTAATAAGAACAGGAAAATAAGCACTTTGAGAAACTAATAAGCTACAACAGAAATAAGCTATTTAAGACAGTTTTTAAGCAAATGAAAATTAAATAATACAAGAGCAACTAAAAGGCATATTAAGCATAACTAAACATATATAAGCACAATAAGACTTTAATAAGCTAAAAATAAGCACTGCTACAGTAACTTTTAAGCAAAATTTAAAATGAAGTCATACCTTCAATCCTTGCTCAAAACAGGATTGTGTTAAACCTAATAAGCTCTAAACCTACCCAAAGCTTATGAATAAGCTTAAACTAAGCAAACCCAATGAGCCTTCCAATATTGCTCATGCATCCACAATTTGATCCAACAGTAGCTTTTTATCATTTTTTTTTTACTTTTCTTTAAAATTTTGTATCAAAGTTGAAAACAGATTATATATAGCTTATATTAAGAGCTTATAAGGTTGTTAAAGGAAAACAAGTAACTTAGACACAATGTGAAATTAAAGCTGAATTTTCATTAAAAGAAGGTACGAGTACATTAAAAAAAACTAAACTGAACTAACTTTAACACACTTTAAAAACTCACTAAAAACTAACTCTTTGCCTCAAGGGGCTTACAAAGCTTAAATAGGAAAAACGAGCTAGGGTTTTGCACTTGGCTCTTCTCTTTGTCTTCTTCCTGGTGTGTTTCTTTGTAGACACACCAATGTCTTGTGTTTGTTGTGAGAGTGTAAACACAAACAATCTTGGCCCTTCATTCACCTTGGTGCCCAAGTCGAGTTTTAATAACCATTGATCCGAATAGGTGGGAATTAGGATTGCCAACATGGCATAGGCCATGTGGGGGTGTGGGGTTAAGGATTGTGAAGGTTTTGGAGTATTGTGGGAGGTCAACGAGGTGACAGAGGTGGGGTTATGGAGTTGGCGGGAAATTGATGGAGAAGATGTACAGTAATTCGAAAATGGGGTGAGGGTTTGGGGGTTTGGCAAGTTTGGTCCCTCAAGGTGTTAAAGTTGTTTGCAGTACACGTCCTTGTGGGTTATGGAAGTTTGGGGTGTTGGCAGGTTCACCCCCCAAGGGTTATATAAGTTATTACACCACAAGTCCTTGTGGTGTATAACTTTGGCTATTTGGCAGACTTAACCCTTGTGGTTAAGTCTTTGGGTATTTGGCAGTTTGGGCCCCTCACAAATTTTTCTTCTTTTCCCTCTTTAAATAAGTTTAGGATTTGGCAATTTAAGTCCCTAAACTTATTTTTCTTCACTTGTTGACTTCTGGATTTGTCGGGGTTGACTTGGGTTGACTTTTTGACACTTGGGCTTTGACTTGACTGTGTCTTTTCCACGCTTTTCCATTCCGTGTCCGGTTTTGTCGTTTTGGCTTCGTTTTTCGTCCTTTTCTTAGATATCCGTTCCTGCACAACACAATTAGCAAAACAAGCATATTTTTGGCATTTTAAGTCCGTTTTTGGTTATTTTAGCTCGTTTTTAAAGGTAAAAGGTATGTGTAATTAAACACATACCAAAATCCCCCATACTAAGGTATTGCCGTGTCCTCACGCAATGCTATGAAGTAAGCATTTAGAAAACTAAGAATCTCAATCACCCTCGACTAATAACTTAGAAAAGTAGCTAAGTGTTCATCGAGGAAGTTAAAGACTCATAAGTTTTGAAAATCCCCGTCTTTACCATTTTTTATATATACACCTATTCCTACACATCTTTTTTTTGTATTTTTCATTTTTCATATTAATCAACTAACTAGATCGTTTGACTTTCGTTATTTAATAACTTTAAGGGATTATAGAACAAGATGCATTTCGATCCGAGAATGCCCCAAAAAGGATA
>BQNB010134210.1:0-18344 GCA_026074375.1 Tanacetum coccineum | reverse complement strand
ATTATACAGTTTGATACAACTTTAACACCATTGATTCAAATTTTATGTTCTAAAAACCTCAAAACCAAATTTTAACCTTAAACAACTACAGCAAACAGATTAAAAGCCTATTAGATTGATAAAAAAAGTTCACATATGGGTTCAAACAGTACTACCATGGGTTAGTACTGTTCTAGCCAAACACCCCTTTAAAAACTTAAAAAGCATTTTTTAACTTCTAAATTTAAGATTTAAGACCTAAACTTAAGATACCATATATTTTTAAGCTAATATCACACCTAATGAGCAGATTTAAACACAGAAATAAGCACAATCAATGAGTAATAAGCTAATGCTACTATTTTTAGATTTTTGACTGATTTTAGGCTAAAACTTGAAAACTAAGATCTAAACTAGAGACAAGCATGAAACATAATCAAAACACAATAATAAGACATATTAAACAGAAATAAGCAATTATAAGCACTATGATAAGCAAAAATAAGCAATAAGCAGTTTTAAGCTAAAATGCTAAAAATAGAGAACTTACAAAGCCCTTGCTCAAAACTAGGCAAATAAGCTTACAATAAGCTGATCTACAAGCTCTAGCTTGTCAAAAACAAGCCAGTGAAACCCATAAGCCCATCTAGGTTTGGCTTATCATCCATTTTTAGCTTTTTTGAGTATTTTTTTGGTAAAAGACTTAAACACTATAAGTTATTAAAAAACTTATAGTGCTTAAGTTAACAGCTTAAGTATGAGATAAAAAGAGCTTTTGTGAGCTTATAAAATGTTTTTAAGACATAAAATGCATTAATCATAAAAATAAGATTTTAACATAAAAACTTAATTTTCATTAAACTTAATAAAACAGTACAAGGCTTAAAAAACAGTACAATAAGCTAAAAAGACTTAAATATAAGCTAAAAAACTTAAAACTAAAAACTAGATGCCTTCAAAGGCTTACAAGGTCCTACATATATATATAGAAAAACCAATGTCTTGGGTCATCTCTCTTTGTGCTACTTCTGTGAGAGGATTAAGAGGGTGTGTTTCTTGTGTGAGTAACTTCAAATCATCATCATAGCCCTTCCTTTTGCTTTGGCTCCAAGTCTTGCAATCTTAGCCCTTCAATTTTGTCCAACGAATCAAAATCCTTAGGATTGCCAAGGTGGATTTGGTGTTTTGTGAAGTGGGATTGAAGGTGAGAGTGATAGGTTTGTCAATGGGTGCAGTGGACGAGGTGAAAACGATGGATGAATAGTAGCTTGGCGGGAAATTTATTTTTAGGTGAGCAGGGTAACGGGGTTAAGGGATGAGGGTGTTAGGGACTTGCAATGTTAGTCCCTAAGGACTATCAATGTTAGTCCATAAGGGCTAACGATGCAAAGGGTTAATGGGTGTTATGGTTTAAGGGATAATGGGTTGTATGGTTTGGGCTTGTTTTATTTGTTTGGGCCAGGTAAGGTTTTTAAAGGTTTTTGGACCTTAAAACTTATAAGGCTTTATACAATAAGCTTAATGCACTGACCCAACCCATTAAATGGGTACGGGTTGGCCCATTTAAGATTTCTTCGTTTTTGACTTCGTCTTTGACTTGTTGACTTTTTGACTTTGACTTTTTGACTGGTTGACTTTGACTTTGACTTTTTGACTAGTTGACTTTGACTTTGACATGCTCTTTCTATTCCCGTGCTCGGTTTTGTTCGTTTTGACTTGATTTTTGTCTTTTAGTGAATATTCGTTACCTGCACGATCAAAAATAGCAAAACACACAAATACAATGTTTTTTTGGTATATTTTGGTCATTTTAGGCACGTTTTTATAGGTAAAAGGTATGTGTAATTAAGCACATACCAAAATCCCCCATACTAAGATATTGCCGTGTCCTCACGCAATGCTATAAGTAAACACTTTAGAAAACCAAGAAACTCAATCCCCCTCGACTAATTACCTCGAAAAGTAGCTAAGTGTTCATTAATGGGAATTGAAGAATCAATAGTTTTGAAAAGCCATGTTTTTACCATTTTTCACTATATATACTTATTCCCACACATATTTTTGTATTTTTCCATATTTCTCATTTTTTTGTACTTTTCTTCTTAACCAACTAGAATATCCAGACTTCCATTATTTTCTTAACCTTCAAACATACTCAAAAGGATAAATTCATAGTCCTTGATTTTTCACCCGCCTCAAACTAAGCTTAAAAGGGAAATCATTGTTAAATACAAGTTAAAATGCTAACACTACTCATAAATGCTAATTGTGGATGCATAGCTACTTTTCGCTCCCTTATTCCTAAATCCTTTAAGGGTTTCGTTTTATTATTGGTGACGAATAAATTAAGTCCTTATTTAAACAAAATAACCCGGTTTAGACCACAATTTGTTTGAAATCCTTTCCTAAAGAGACGATATGGTGAGAATAAGGTCTACATTAAGGTTCTAATTTCACATGATTTAGGGGTTATCCTTTTTAGATAACCCCATAGTGGAAATTTGGCTTTACACTTATTATTATTGCAACATGATTAAACCTCGGTCCTTTAGAAGGCTGCAACATCGGTTGTAAGCCGGCAAGATGCAGCAAACATATTTCGATCTCGGTAATTTCCTCGACCTTTTAGAAGGCTGCAACATCGGTTCTGAGCCAGCAAGATGCAACAAACTTTTATCAGTCTCGGATTATTCTTACTATGTGCCTTATTTAGAAGGCTGCAACATCGGTTGTGAGCCGGCAAGATGCAACAAACTTTTATCAGCCCACAGTTTATATTATTATTATTTCCTCCACCCTTTAAACGACTACCACATTGGTTGTGAGCCGAAAAGAGTTAGTGGTCTTATTTCGGCTTCGGTTTGTTACATAGCTCTTATTATTATTATAGCCAAATTTCAAGTCCTGCGGTCTTTTAACAACTGTCACATCGGTTGTGAGCCGGTAAGAGACAGTAGCCTATTTCCCCGCAACACTGACAAAACCTCGATGTGTACCTTACTTTCACCAGAAGGAATCTTTACGAAGGAATTTAAACTAAGAATCACAAAAACCTAAAGTAACTTTATTTATTCACAATTATATAGCGTTTATTAAGCTGATGGGAGCAATAAGCCACAATTAACCTCTATGAGCCTTAAAGAGTTCCAACTAGTCCATGTTTAGCATCTAACTTATATAAAACTCTATCATTTTTCATTCTTTGTAAATTTAAATTCTTTAATAAAAAGATCCGCGAATGCTTAGTCTAAAAGTTAAGGATCAAGCTAGAGCTCAACACGCTCGATCGAGTCAAAATTTATTCTTATTCTACAAAACTACGTGTCAAAACACTTATTTTATTTTTGGAATTTTTTTATTTTTGCACAAAATCACAATATTTTTTTAAATTTTGATGGTAAAAACGGGATTACGTGAAAACAATGACTGCAGGCGAAATCAAATCGAAAGATCCCCCCATACTAGAACCGAACATTGTCCTCAATGTTTTACAAAGGGTCTTTACGTATATCTAAAGCCGTTTATTAAGTGCACTCAAAGATAAACGTTATTTGATAAGATTAGGATATTGGATTCCTATAATTATGCAAAGGATTGAAGCTCGAGTGAACGAAGGACAAAACCACGAGCACAAGAGGCTTCATAATCCGGGCAATTCTGGACAAACAACAAAAACCACAAAACATGAGAAAGGAAGAGGGGAACCTCCTCACATCACACTTATTCATTACTACTATTATATTAGGATAAGCATGAGTTGCCTCCCACAAAGCACTTGTTTAGGGTCACTAAGCTTGACCCGTCCCTGAATTTAGTTATCCATGGGGAAAGTTTGGAGATTTGGGACATCCAATGGTGGAATGTCCCCTCCAAAGTAGTGCTTAAGTCTATGACCATTCACCTTGAAGTTTGGCCTGTCGGTTTGAGATAACTTGATGGTGCCATAAGGGAAAACTTGGGCAACGGTGAACGGTCCAGAACAACGGGTTTTGAGCTTACACGAGAAAATCTTTAGTCGAGAATTGAAAAGAAGGATTCGATCACCAACGTTGAAAATGCGGTTCTTGATCTTGGAGTCATGAATCCTCTTTGTTTTCTCTTTGTAGATCAAAGAGTTCTCGTAAGCTTGATCACGAAGTTCATTTAATTCATTCATTTGAACTTTCTGGTGATCACCCGTGGTCTTAAGGTCAAAGTTACAATGTTTCAAGGCCCAATAGGCCTTGTGCTCTAGCTCGATAGGTAGATGACACGCCTTTTCGTACACTAGTTTGTAAGGAGTGCACCTGAAGGGTGTCTTAAATGCGGTACGAAAGGCCCATAATGCATCATCCAGCTTATCGGACCATGAAGCACGGTTTTCACCTACAGTCCTCTCAAGAATATGTTTTAAACCACAATTTGAAACCTCAACTTGTCCACTCGTTTGTGGATGATACGCGGTAGAAAGTCGATGAGTCACCCCATATCTAAGCATGACTTTTTCAAATTGGTCATTGCAAAAATGGGTACCGCGATCACTTATGATAGCACGAGGGGTTCCAAATCGGGCGAAGATAGATTTTAGAAATTTCACAACAACTCGGGCATCGTTAGTGGGGAGCGCTTTTGCTTCCACCCACTTAGATAAGTAGTCAACAGTCACGAGAATGTATTTGTTCCCTCGTGAAGACGGGAATGGGCCCATAAAATCGATGCCTCACACGTCAAAGATCTCGCATACTTGAATTGCATTTTGATGCATTTCATCACGTTGCGAGATTTTGCATTGACGTTGACAAACATCACACCGTGTGACCAAGTCATGGGCATCTCGGTAAATAGTAGGCCAAAAGAAACCGGCATCAAAGACTTTTTTAGCGATGTAGTTGGCATCATGATGTCCCCCGGTGGGTCCATTATGGCAAGCCGTGAGGATGTCAACAACTTCTTGGCCAGAAACACACCGCCTAATCATTTGATCCACACAAACTCTAAACAAGTAGGGGTCGTCCCAAAAATAATGCTTCACATCTTTGAAGAATATTTTCTTTTGTTGGGACGACATCCCTTTCACAATAAAATTCCCCGCATGGTAATTTGCAATGTCGGCAAACCATGGGGTACTAGCATCACCACGAAAAGTAACCATCCCAAGTGTCTTGAGAGGAAATGTTTCTGTAATTTCCTTTTTCTCGAGATCACTTTGATGGGGGTTTTCAAGTCTAGAAAGGTGGTCGGCCGCGAGATTTTCTGCTCTTTTTTTATCACGAATAATGACATCAAATTCTTGGAGTAGGAGAATCTACCAGAGCAATCTCGGCTTACCATCTTGCTTGGCAAGAAGATATTTGAGAGCCGAGTGGTCCGTATACACTATGGTCTTAGACAAGACTAGGTAAGGCCGAAATTTCTAGAAAGCATCCACCACGGCTAATAACTTTTTTTTTGTATTCGTGTAATGTGCTTGAGCATCCGTCATGGTCTTACTTGCATAGTGTATAGGCTGGAAATTTTTGGTCTTTCATTGCCCCAGGACTGCCTCAACTGCAAAGTCACTTGCATCACATATAATTTCAAAGGGCAAGTCCCAATTGGGGGCAACTAAAATTGGTGCTTCGGTCAATTTCTTCTTAAGTGTATTAAATGCTTCGATACACTCTTTAAAGATGAAGAAAGGGGTATCTTTTTCCAAAAGATGGGTCATTGGCCGTGAAATCTTAGAAAAATCTTGAATAAATCTACGGTAAAACCCGGCATGACCTAGAAAACTTCTAACCCCTTTGACGGTCTTGGGATGAGGTAATTTGGCTATCACATCAACTTTGGCCCTATCGACCTCAATCATGGACTTAGAAATCTTATGGCCGAGGACAATGCCCTCTTTGACCATAAAATGGCATTTCTCCCAATTTAGAACAAGATTAGTGTCTTTGCACTGTTTAAGCATTTTGGCTAAATGGGAGAGGCAAGAAGAGAAAGAATCCCCTAAGATCGAGAAATCATCCATGAAGACTTTAACACCCCCAATTTAATTCAAGATTCGGGTCCAACAATGGGATGTTAATAATAAGTACAATAGTCATATATTATATAGAATGACTCGAAAAGATACGTTATTAAACATGTTCCATTCCAAAAGGAAATTTCAAAGTGCAAGCATTGTCCCAACATGACATAAACAAGACACAAGTGTTCAACAAAATGTAAAGACATTGTTTTTTTAGGAATGGAAATTAAGTGTTTCTAACAAAATTCATTCTTAAGCGCAACTTCCTCCTCTTCGTCCCGAGCTCCAAGTCCTTACCTTCGATTACCTGAGATAAACATGCTAAAAAGTCAACAAACGTTGAGTGAAATTCATAGGTTTAATTAAACATTAAGATTTAGAACACAAATATTTAAATCAGGGAAAACTTGGGGATCAAACAAGTTTTAATTAATATGCATTGAGCTTGTGACATCCGACCCCTTTGACAAGGATGTTATGTTGCCCCAAACGGATTAGGTATTATTGTGATATACATTTAGTTCTTAGAGTAATATATCCGTTGAAAAGTGGGTGTTCCAAAAGGATTCAAACCCTGGACGGGGAGTCACCCTATAGTACTATTTATTACACTAGCGTCTACCCATCACAGGTAGTTACGGTTCATGATATATTAGGGACTTTAGCAATAGGTACTCAAGCATTAATCATATATTCGGGTCCAGCATACAGGAAAACAATGTGTGTTCAATTTTATAAAACAAGCATGTATCTCCCTGGCGGGTTTTTAAGAAAACAAATAAGTAGTAAAGGCGAGGCTATGAACTCACCATATGTAGATGATCGAATGAGAAACCAAGTATGAAAAGACCTATAAAGAAAGTCGCGACTTAGAAGGATATATAATATCTTTATAATAGAATAGTTATACAATACTAGTTAATAAAATCCAAAACAAGAACAAAATTGCACCAAGACTAAACCAAAGTGTTTTTATAAAGTCTAATGATTTCTAACCTATGGTCATATCAAAATAAACATCTACTAAGTCTCGCCCCTTAATTCCTATCTCAATCATACATGGTCACACTTTTCATTTTTCCAAACCTAGACGTAAAGCCAATTTTTTGATTTTAGCCATTTTCATGAGAGCATATCTCCTAAACCATAAAAGATATAGCCATGAGGATTTCACCCCTGGAAAGGCCTTGAAGTATACTTTCCAAATAATCAAGCCTCACATTCCAATTGTCTACCAATTTTTAGAAAAGTTCAAATTACTAACACTAACTCAAAATAGAAAACTTTCTTTTCAGAATTTAGTCACATTCACAGGACCATATCTCTTAATCCATAAAAGATATGAAGGTAAGGTTTTCACCCCTGGAAAACCACTTGAGTCTAGTTTTCAAAAAATTAAGCCAATCATTCAACTCATTTATCAATCAACGGGAAATAAACTTTTACTAACTGAAGGCAAAACAGATTATTAACTGAATTTCTTACTTTTGCCGTTTTAGTCATAACTCTTAATCTAAAATAGAAATGAGGTTGATTCCAATTGGAGGAGTTATTTTATGATGTCTAGCATCCAACCAATCTTTATAACCTTGACCTACTATACAAAATTCTGGAGAAAAACTTGTCTCCCAACAGCAACTCTAGAATTGACCTCCTACCGTAAAATGACCATAACTCCTTCATCCGAAATCGTTACGAAAGTGTCCAATTTTCCATATGTACCTAAGACCTATATCTATCTACACATGTCTTTTGTTTACAGACCCTAAGCCAAAATTTTTGAGAAAACAACACGTTTCCCTACTGACCTGAAAACAGTCCACAATTTACCATTCCAATCCAATACAAAACACTTCTAAATGCTCAATTAATCCATCACAAGGCCAAATTACAACAAGGTAAGATAACTACTAATCCATAACATCCTTATTCAAGATTAATCCATGATCAATTATAACAATTACATGCATGATCATAAAAATAAAAATCAAGAACATGCACTTTTATAAAAACCTAATCAATGAGTTAGGGTATTAAGAGATAATTTTAACTTACAATGTGATGCTTTTAAAAGATCAAACACAACCCTAGATGGGTTATGTTTGCTGCCGAAATCCAAACACTAAAACCAAACACCTTACCTTGATTATCTTGCTTCAATCTTGATCACAATCACTCCTAATTCAACCCTTGATAATCCTAGAGCCCTTAATCAATTAAAAACCCTAAATCTTGATGATCTTTAAAATCTTTATTTTCTTTAAAACACTTGCATGTTGGTTTTTATGGATGAGGGATGGTTAGGGTTTGTTGTAGTAGTAATTTAAGGTTGAATGAAGGAGGTTTGGTGGAGATTTAAGATTGATGATGGTGGTTTTGGGTTTTCAGTCGACGAACAGAGAGGAAAGAGGGGAGACCGATGGTTTCTCACTCTTTTTTTTAACATTGTATGTTTTTTTGATAAGTAAAGATAAGTATATATAGGGAGATTATTAGTTACCAAAAAAAAGGGGTGTGTATTTTTGTTCGGTTGACGCAACAGGGGGAAAAGGAGAGTGGGTTTTGGCCCATTCTTACTTAACCCATAAATCTCGGGCCTAAAACCTTTCTTAGCCCGACGCTTTTCCTAAAATGCGATTTTCATCTAGGTACAATATAAAACACTAGGAAAGCGAAAAATACAAAGATAAAAATAATTTGGCACTCAAGGCCCGAATACGGAGTCATTGGTTTCTCGATTGTTAAAAACGGATAAATTTTTAAATCATAGCGATTTTTACTTAAAATCAATGATTTTTATATAAAACGACGAAGTAGTGAAAAGTAAAATTTTAGAAATTTAGAAAATTAAATTTAAGTTGAAAATTAGTAGTGACCTTAAATACGGGGTTTTACATCTTTTGCTCCTTTTAGGAGCGACGTCCCGACGCTCGTCTCTTCTTACTTGTCGTATTCTTACTCGAGAATAGATGCGGGTATTTACTCATGAAGTAATCTTCTCCTTCCCATGCGAACTCCGGACCTCGTCGCGAGTTACATCGAACCTTGACTATGGGAATACAGCTTGGTTTACGTTTCTTCTCCTCATGGTTTATTAATTCTATCGGTTCTTCAATAAAGTGCAATTTGTCATCAAGTCGATTATAAATTCGATTTGTCGAGGTGATGGAAGTCCTAGCAGATCATCGAGAAACATCTTTGGAAGAAAATCATGAATCACCGCCTCGATTTCTAAACGTTTCTCCATTGGTTCTCAGAAGATGATGGAATTTCTAATCCGCCAATTTACCTACTTACGCTCAAACGTTTATTTCCAACAAAGAGTGACTACGAAAGGTAGTAAAGAAAAGAATGGAAAAGAACTTGACTCATGGAAACAGACACGAGACTTTTCTAGAGTATTGAGTTGAATAGACTTACTTGCATAGTGATCATTGTTATGGATACGCATAAATTTTTTACTTTCTAGAAGGTTTAGGTAAAGGGTTAGTTTCAATAAGGTTTAAGGGTGACAATTACCAACATGACGAGGTTCCTTCTGAATTATACATAGGTGATCAGGCTATGTTTAATTGAGAAGTTATATTGACATGCTTTCTTTCGTCAAAAATTTATCTTCGTGTACGAGGTGATAATAGGATATTTTTGTAAAGTGGTAAGTTTGTATTCGTGGTAAAAATAAAATAGTTCTTGATATGGTAATAGTTTTATATATGTTTACTCATTTGTTATTTTATTTTTCATTATTATTATTAAGAGTTTTTATACGTGACAGAAGTCGGAATGAAGTACAGGGTGGTTACAATTTGCTTATAAAAAATATTTTGATTGAATTACTATAATGAATAAGCGGTCCGCGAGACAAAATCGACACCATTTATAGGATTGTATTTGTTTATTTTTTGTGAAAATGATATAATAGTTTAAGGTTTACTAGTGAGAGGGTTTACTATGGTCGAAAAGAATTATTTATATCTAAATTGAATTTAAAACATTTATAAATTTTATTTATTTATTTATCTATTTGTTTATTTTATTATTATTATTATTTTAAAAATAAATAAATGATTCACGAAGCTAAGTCAGTAAAATCTACAAGATGGTACTTAATTTATTTTTCGAAAAGGATAAAACATTTTTCGGTTTAACATAACGCCCTATATAAAGACATTTTTTCAAAAATGGTTTTTAAACAGTAGATCACCGCAAGCGTAAATGATACTAAAACAAGAATAAGAATAATCAAAGAGAATAAATGTAAGAGACATCAGGGTTGTTTACAATGGCGATAGATCAAGTATAAAGAACGTCCGAACAACATAAAAGTAGTCAGAAGATATGGACATGAAGAGTCGTATGTCCTAGAAGACCGTGAATCAGAAAGCTATAGAGTGTCATTCGCCCAATTTTTTGTTGCAACTAAGGAACGATTCGATCATATTAATAGTAGATAGATGTAAGCATTGATGGTATTAATGTATAGCAACGTTCAAAAGAAATGAGTGTAATGTGAGAATTTTAGAAGTTAACTTCTCGGCGGTGTGATTCTCACAATTCACATGAAGTAACGAAGAAGAATCGTGTATAATGTGTCAGGGACCAAGAGACACGACAATGAAACAACAACAGAGATAAATTTTCCATTCATATGATAACAACTCACACAACAATGAAGAATACGATTAAAAGAATTGATTGAAGTTTATTAACTAAAGAAACACATTTATTAAAATACTCTAGTAATGTAATTTCCACTTATAATTAAGTTACGTTATTATTTTGAAAAGTTTCTATTTTTAGAAGGTTACCATTTTTGAAAGAAAAAAAATTCGAGTAAGCGGTAAAATCATGAAAAATGACAGATTTGGTAGAATAGGTTAAATTGGTATGTTAAATATTTTCCGTTGTTACATTCATATATATAAAAGTATCCATATTTAGACTTAAACGAATCATATAGCAACTAAACCATGTTTTTATATTCTCATTGAATTCATTTCGACTTTTTATATATATAATTTTCCTAAATGTTGACTTTGGTCTTGACCCGTCGTGAATTATTTTTAAATTTAGCCCTCTTTGATGAACATCTAAAACGACATACCGAGCAATTTTCATGTTTCGACCGAAGGCCGAAACGGACCAGAAAGACCATTTTGTCCTTTTAAGTTCTGCGCAAATTTAAAAAATTTAATAAGCGTTAAGTTTTTTATATATATGAATTTTTAAATTTCAAGTGGCCATAAAAACTTCGTTTCAAATTCAACCCAATGCCACCTTAATTCCTTCAAACCATTATACTAAGCCATGCCCAGTTATTTAACACACTTTCAAACATAAAAACTCATGTATTTCCAGAATCGAAGATTTAACAGTTACTAGGTAGAGGTAAATACAAAAGAACCAAAACACATGCTCACGAATTTTATTCAAGAGTTTCAGAAGTAGACATTCCCAGATGACACATTACGCGAGAATATGTTAATAGTACATTTCCAAAAAAATGGAGGGTTATGAAGCAAAATGTTAAAGGTGAGTTTGATTTAGTCGACATGTCTCCATGCGATGGATTACGTGACGTCATAAACGTTTCAGAAGTACGAAGCGTATGATTTAACAAATAGTGAGATAACTAGTAGGATCGATAAACTATGTCGAATTCCAATATCATCAAAAGAGAACGAAGCAATAGTCGCGAAAAAGTTTCGGGAATAATAATATAACTCACAATGTCTTGAAATAAGAGAATCCATTGTGCCACGCACACATGCCATAAAGAAGGTTGAGAGACAATTGTGTCACTCACAACGTCTTGAGAAGCGATTTAGCATTCGTATAGACAACATTATATAAGAATGTGGAGGCACTCTACATATTTGAACGCTATAACTTATAAGAAAATGCATAAGTTGCATAAGAACGAGAAAGAAAGAAAAATAAATGTTTCGACATATGTATAGTCTTATATTATAGAATCCATGTGTGCATCATAATTCACTTAGCCTTTTAACCCCTTTCGACCAATTTTCCTAGTCACTTGACGAATTTTAAAGAAATACTAAATGGCCTCAAACAACTACTAAAACCCAGTCCTAACTACCTCAACATGTTCTAAACCTCTTGTATTTTTCCATTAAGGCTTTACAAGTCTAACTATTTTTCAAAAAAAATACCACAACCCAAAGTGTTCGAAACAGGACTTGCTGGACTTTGCAAAAGTTTGACACCATCAGACCCACTTTAGACTATACAGAAAATTCTGAAAAAATTACAGTAGCTCACATATATTATGGACATGCTACAGTTTAAATTTCGTCAAAAAATATTAAGTTTTGATCAGTCAGCTCACCACATCTTTACAACCTAAATTCTGGACATATTTACAGTTTCAACAACCCATCTTGCAAATTCAATTTGACTAACTTACACCTACTGAAAATCCGCGAGGTTTCCTTCGTTTGAAAGTAGACTCGCCGAAATTAGTTTTAGAATCAAGAAAATCCAGAAAAGCTTTTAGGACGACCAAGTAAATAAGTGCGCAAGTTTGCTCAGAATTCTGCGCCAAATGGCCAATTGCAGAATTTCAACTCAATAATTACCAAACTTCTACCTAGTGTTTAGATCTCGTTATTAGGAGTTAGTACTCGATTTTTATACCAAAACGTTCATTAAGACGACGCCTAACATATTAAACAACAAAATCTCAGTTTACAACATTTTAACCCATTCCGACTAATATGAATTTTTCATAGAAATTATCCATTTTGACCCGTTATCAAGATTAAAACATTTAGACACGAACAAAAGTAAACGACTAACTTATTAGTTGTAAATTCAGTTTTACTTATTATAGTTTACGCCAAATCGTTTCTTACAACACTAGTCGACTAATTTTTAAAAATTTTGCCATGTTAACTTTTATTATATATTTTCCTAAATCCGATCTCTTCCGAAACGACCCATTAAAATACATTTTCAAGACTCGGACTCTAAAGAAATTTGATGTAAAACGACATTTTAGACAACTTTTTAGTTTTAGCCGAGACCCGAATCTCGACGAAAAATGACGAAAATACCCTTTTTCATTTCTACAGTAACTTAAAAATTCAGCAAGAGCTGATCGGAATTTTTAAAGTTTTCTAAAATTTCAAATGGCCGCCAAACGTTCGTTTTTAAGAGTTACGGGATGTGCGACCTACCGTTTCGAAGCTAGGGGGGACCTTTATTAGATTCTCAAGCCTAAAATTACTTTTAACAACATTTACTAGACCAAATTCGTCTTGCTAATTTTCTGCAATATACGGGTAGCTTAAAACCTCTTCAAAACGTCAATTTCACGCATCGCGAACATTGCCAATGCTCTTAAACTATCATAACACCATTACTAATCATCACAACCTAATCCGACACTTAAAAACGCAATATGCACCACAATTTATGGATTTACAATACAAGTTTATATATATGCATACATATTAGAAATTTATTAACATAAAAGGGTTAATAAAATACTTATAATCACAATAGACCGGGCGACAATGATTAAGCAGAATAAGCGTAAGAGATCGAAAAGGAAGTCAAGTATTAAGGAGAGCATATAAGGAATTGGAAGGTAGAGGATTAGGAGCAATATGAACAATAGGTTCATCTTCGGGAACGTTCGGATTTTTATTAGGAGGAGGTAAATTTTCCATGATAATTTATAATCATGGAAAGATAAATACGTATAAGGTCACTACATAGATAGAATTTATGCAATATATGAATAAATTCAATGCATTAAAATGAATATGGTAAATTAATATCGATTTATTTAAACATGTAATTAATGGGATAATGATCTATTTAAACATGTTAATAATTGAATTACGGTTAAACATGTAATTAATAGAATAATAATTTATTTAAACATGTACATAAACATGAAAACTTTAATATAAAGTTTTGATTATCGAAGAATATCTCGATATGAATCATAGTATTCATTTATTAAATACTAAACAATATCGTATTCATGAATAAGGAATACTAAAATGGTAATCACTTGAGGATGACTTGAGCGGAAACCACGAGGAGTATTTTTCGCGCGAAAAATTTAGAAAAATAAAGTTATAGTTTAGGTACAAAAATGTTTTTGACCTAGTTCTCTATAACTTATGACTCTGATACCAATCTTTAACACCCCCAATTTAATTCAAGATTCGGGTCCAACAATGGGATGTTAATAATAAGTACAACAGTCATATATTATATAGAACGACTCAAAAAGAGACGTTATTAAACATGTTCCATTCCAAAAGGAAATTTCAGAGTGCAAGCGTTGTCCCAACATGACATAAAAAAGACACAAGTGTTCAACAAAATGTAAAGACATTGTTTTTGAGGAATGGAAATCGAGTGTTTTTAACAAAATTCATTCTTAAGCGCAACTTCCTCCTCTTCGTCCCAATCTCCAAGTCCTTAGCTTTGATTACCTGAGATAAACATGCTAAAAAGTCAACAAACATTGAGTGAAATTCATAGGTTTAATTAAACATTAAGAATTAGAACACAAATATTTAAATCAGGAAAAACTTGTGGATCAAACAAGTTTTAATTAATATGCATTGAGCCCGTGACATCCGACCCCTTTGACGAGAATGTTATGTTGCCCCAAACGGATTAGGTATTATTGCCATATACCTGTAGTTCTCAGAGTAATATATCCGTTGAAAAGTGGGTGTTCCAAAAGGATTCAAACCCTGGACGGGGAGTCACCCCATAGTACTATTTATTACACTAGCGTCTACCCATCACAGGTAGTTACAGTTAATGATATATTGGGGACTTTAGCAATAGGTACTCAAGGATTAATCATATATTCGGGTCCAGCATACAGGAAAATAATTTGTGTTCAATTTTATAAAACAAGCATGTATCTCCCTCGCGGGTTTTTAAGAAAACAAATAAGTAGTAAAGGCGAGGCTATAAACTCACCGTATGTAGATGATCGAATGAGAAACCAAGTATGAGAAGATGACTCCAAAGATTAGTCGAGACCTATAAAGCAAGTCGCGACTTAGAAGGATATATAATATCATTATAATAGAATAGTTATACAATACTAGTTAATAAAATCCGAAACAAGAACAAAATTGCACCAAGACTAAACCAAAGTGTTTTTATAAGGTCTAATGATGTCTAACCTGTGGTCATATCAAAATAAACATCTACTAATTCCCTCCCCTTAATTCCTATCTCAATCGTACATGGTCACACTTTTCATTTTTTCAAACCTAGACGTAAAGCTAATTTTCTGATTTTAGCCATTTTCATGAGAGCATAACTCCTAAACCATAAAATATATATCCATGAGGCTTTCACTCTTGGAAAGGCCTTGAAGTATACTTTCCAGATCATCATGCCTCACATTCCAATTGTCTACCAATTTTTAGAAAATGTCAAATTACTAACACTAACTCAAAACAGAAAACTTTATTTTCAGAATTTAGTCACATTCACAGGACGATATCTCTTAATCCATAAAAGATATGAAGGTAAGGTTTTCTCCCCTGGAAAACCTCATGAGTCTAGTTTTCAAAATATTAAGCCAATCATTCAACTCATTTACCAATCAACGGAAAATAAACTATTACTAACTAAAGGTCAAAACAGATTATTAACTGAATTTCTTACTTTTTCCGTTTTAGTCATAACTCCTAATCTAAAATAGCAATGAGGTTGATTCCAATTGGAGAAGTTATTTTATGATGTCTAGCATCCAACAAATCTTTATAACCTTGACCTACTGTACAAAATTCTGGAGAAAAACTTGTCTCCCAATAGCAACTCTAGAATTGACCTCCTACCGTAAAATGACCATAACTCCTTCATCCGAAATCGTTACGAAAGCGTCCAATTCGCCATATGTACCTAAGACCTATATCTATCCACCCATGTCTTTTGTTTTCAGACCCTAAGCCAAAAATTTTGAGAAAACAACACGTTTCTCTACTGACCTGGAAACACTCCACAATTTACCATTCCAATCCAATACAAAACACTTCTAAATCCTCAATTAATCCATCACAAGGCCAAATTACAACAAGGTAACATAACTACTAATCGATAATATCCTTATTCAAGATTAATCCAAGATCAATTATAACAATTACATGCATGATCATAAAAATAAAAATCAAGAACATGCACTTTTATAAAAATCTAATCAATGAGTTAGAGTTTTAAGAGATAATTTTCACTTACAATGGGATGCTTTTAAAAGATCAAACACAACCCTAGATGGGTTATGTTTGCTGCCAAAATCCAAACACCAAAACCAAACACCTTAACTGGATTATCTTGCTTCAATCATGATCACAATCATTCCTAATTCAACCCTTGATAATCCTAGAGCCCTTAATCAATTAAAAAACCCTAAATCTTGATGATCTTCAAAATCTTTATTTTCTTTAAAACACTTGCATGTTGGTTTTTATAGATGAGGGATGGTTAGGGTTTGTTGTAGTAGTGATTTAAGGTTAAATGGAGGAGGTTTGATGGAGATTTAAGATTGATGATGGTGGTTTTGGGTTTTCAGTCGACGAACAGAGAGGAAAGAGGGGAGACCAATGGTTTCTCACTCTTTTTTAATGTTTTATGTTTTTTTTGATAAGTAAAGATAAGTATATATATAGGGAGATTATTAGTTACCAAAATAAAAAAGAAAAAGGGGTGTGTGTTTTGGTTTGGTTGACGCAAGAGCGGGAAAATGAGAGTGGGCTTTGGCCCATTCTTACTTAACTACTAATACCCATAAATCTCGGGCCCTAAAACCTTTCTTAGCCCGATGCTTTTCCTAAAAAGCGATTTTCGTCTAGGTGCAATATAAAACACGAGGAAAGCGAAAAATACAAAGATAAAAATAATTTGGCACTCAAGGCCCGAATACGAAGTCATTGGTTTCTCGATCGTTAAAAACGGTTAAAATTTTAAATCATAACGATTTTTACTTAAAATCAACGATTTTTATATAAAACGACGAAGTAGTGAAAAGTAAAAATTTAGAAATTTAGAAAATTAAATATAAGTTGAAAATTAGTAGTGACCTTAAATACGGGGTTTTACAAAGACCTCCATTGTTTCCTCGATCATATCGTGGAAAATGGCCATAATGCACCTTTGAAATGTGCCCGGAGCATTACATAGGCCAAAAGGCATGCGTCGGTAGGCAAAAGTTCCATAAGGGCAAGTGAAGGTGGTCTTCTCTTGTTCTTTCAGGTCAATTGGTATTTGAAAGTAACCAGAAAATCCATCCAAGAAACAATAGAATTCATTTCCGGCTAATCATTCAAGCATTTGGTCCATGAAGGGTAATGGAAAATGGTCTTTCTGGATGGCATCATTAAGCTTTCGGTAATCAATGCAAACACGCCACCCGGTAACAAGTCTAGTTGGTATCAATTCATTTTCATCATTAGTCACTATGGTCATACCTCCCTTTTTAGGGACACAATGAATTGGGCTCACTCAAGGACTATCGGAGATAAGGTAAATCAATCCGGCATCAAGGAGTTTGATAACTTCCTTTTTGATTACCTCGTGGATTTTTGGATTAACCCTTCTTTGATGTTGGACCGCCGGTTTAAAGTCATCCTCCATTAATATTTTGTGAGTACAAAATTGTGGGTCAATACCCTTAATGTCGGATAATTTCTGCACACTTAATAAAACACCTTTCGGGAGGTCTTGGTTGATCAAAATACATTGGATGAAACATTATTAGTTTTAGTGAGAGAAAGTAGAGAGGGGATGAACAATAAAAAGATGGAATATTAGATTGAAAGGAAAAATGAAAAATGAACATCCACCCCCTCATGGAGAGCCATGAGGGGTATTTATACTAAAAGAAAAGCTAACTATTCCTAGTTAACATAAAAGACCCCTGCGTGACACGCAGTGTCCAAAACTAGTCCAATTCACGTATAAGACGCCAGCTTCACAAAAAGTGAGGCTAACAAGCTCAAGACCGAAAAGATTTCTCTTTTCGTTATTAAGGATAAATGCACTAACACGTACATTTTCCTTTTATCTAAAGAAGGGGTTGCAATCTAACATTTGATTAGAAGCCATTACCATGAGCTCAAAACTTGGAATGTTTTGTTATATTAGCTCATGACCGAAAAGATTTCTCTTTTCATTGTCAAAGATAAATTCACTGACACGTACACTTTCCTTTTCTTTGAAGGCGTACACCTTTTGATGAAGAACGAGGCTTGAACTGTTTTGTCCAAACGACATCAAGATGAAGAACGATGCCTAAACTGTTTTGTCCAAACATCTTTTGATGAAGAACGAGGCTTGAACTATTTTGTCCAAACGACATCAAGATGAAGAA